>JARVGP010000453.1:0-45437 GCA_029876185.1 Mansonella ozzardi | reverse complement strand
GTATGCTGCCATATTGGGTAGAAAAAAAAACACTGAAATAGTAGACTGCAACAATATAGCCATTACTTTTTCCTAGATTACTATCAGCAATTATCATATTAAAGTATGAGATTGGCTTGATATATGATCAAAAAAAAACGTAAATTCTTTTTGCATGATATTAAATACATGCCATACAGCTAAAATAGGTTATAATGTGCTAAATCATAGTGCATTAGCTGATCAGATTGGCTCGAATCCGGCTCAAACAAACTAGTAAGCAATACATGTAAAATTACCAAAAGTAATGCAACAGCAGAGAAGCATAGCTTTTGTAAAGCCTTGCTGACGCGAATTAAAATTGACTAAACGACGATCTTTGTTTACATTTCCTTTCCGTACTTGCCGAAATTTGATCAAAACAATTAGCATTATTAAAATGCTTATGATCGAAGTACACATTCGAGCATAGAGGAGGAAAAAGAACGTTCCACGCGATATCATCACATAGCACCTGGACGACAACATATATTAGATAAGCGTAACCTTCACATAATAGTGGCTGATACAGTGCTAAAATCCAGCACAACTCGAACGACAATAGCAGAAGGAATGAAACAAAATTATTGAACAATGATCAAGCTTTAATCATTCTTTAATTAATTCTAAGCTGAATTTCGATTAACTATTGCCGCAGAAAACTATCCCACACGAGGAGCTCCTAACAGTAACGTTATTTTCTATTGGTATACGTAGAAACCACGAAAAAAACGAACGTGCACTTATCTGCAACAAATTGCAGATAAAATTTGGCGAGCATGACGTAGATCATTAAACCAATTTGGAACAGGCCAGCTATGACAAGCTGGACTGTAACATATAATTTCAAATGTAGAAAATAGCCAATTGGATTATATATTACCAGCAACCGATCAGTACTGCACATTAGAAGTGATATAGGTAAAAGCAAAAAAGAAAATAGTTCACAGTGACTCGCCATCTGAAGACACTTTTTTTCAATGAATTACTAAATAAATTTAATTTAGAAGTTCGAGAAATTGATATGGAATTAAATACAAGGCCTTCTGAGAAACAAAAATTAGACAAAAACTACGCTATTTCACGCATTATTGATGAATTTTTCCACCTAATAATTTGGGGAAAATTCCCCAAAATATGGGAAAAGTGAATGTTAGTGAAAAAAGTTAGAAAACCAAAGTAGAAAACAATAGAAAACAATTCGGAAGATTTCAAAGACAAAAAAACCACAAGAATTATTACATTTTTTCAAGATGAATTTCAAGTGGAGCTCGGATCGTTGGGTCCCCAACTTCGTCGAAAAATTATCCTAATATATAAGATTTAGTTGAATTACTATATTGCTAACTGATCCATTAGCACAATAACAGAATTTATCACTCCTACCGTTAACAGAATTTCTTTTTTTTCTATCACTCCTACTATTTATCATTCCACTGTTCCAATATTTAAGAGATACTAGAAATCAGAGCTAAATTGGAAAAGGTAACCGACTGGGCCGAGGCAATTCCATGGCCTTTTGCTAATGACGATCGATTCATTCGTATAGTAGCAATTATTTTCGTCCTGCAATTCCGAAACAATCGAAAAAGCTCGTAGAAAACAGTTGAATCCTGAAAGCAGACATCTCAGGACAAACAGATTCTTGAGATCCTTCCGAATAAATATGAAAGTTCTTTACTGTTAGAAAGAAGCAGTGCGATAGCTGAAAAAGAAGCAGTGCGATAGCTGAACTGCTACAATACGGAAAGATTTGAAGTTGTCAGCAACTACTATCGTTTCACAACTTTTGCCTTTCAATTCACAACTTACCTCCACTTACAGCAGCCAAAAGTAGTAAAGCCAAATTAGCATATTGCGTTCTTAGTTTGCTGTTTCCAAGCATGGCATAAAGAACAGGGAGATTAGTAATAAGAAGTAAAGAACCCAAGACTAAACAGATAATGGTTATAATTATTGAATGAATCTGGAGAAAGCTATCCATCAAAGCTGAAAATTTCACATTTTCAAAACAGATTGCAAGTACCTCACTCAGCAAGTCTTTCTATTATTTCTATATATATACGTAAGTCTATAATATAGTGAGAATTGGTTGCAATATAATAAATTTTAAGTATACTCAATTTCGGTAAGCATTTAACAGATCACTAAGATAGGAGAATAATGACAATGTGAAGAGATCAAATGATCTGATGGAATCAAAAATTATTAGGTCCGTCAACAAATTTCGGCTTTGTAGGATCTTCATTTGAAAATTGGAAAATTCGGTTTCTTGTTTCTGCAATAAGCGTTGTTTTCAGAACCAGTAAATGAGTATACACAATAGCTTTATGTGATTGAATTATTCATCTATCACTTTTTTGGATATTCAAAATTTTTAACTGCAATTTTCAATTACCATACGCTTGAATGCTATGTTAAAAATGATTTTTTAAACAGTTATATGCTTTGCATTACTCTCTGAATATTTGTGTATGTTAGGCTTTGACTAATTTTCGTGCTACTCAAAAAATTCATATAAATGAAAGAGGAATTGATGGTCAAAGAAATGACAAAAGTCACTAAACGAAGTAAATTGACTTTCATCATCAGAAAAGCAGAATTCGATCAGAGGATTATTTCAATTTAATACATATCAGGCTCCTCCATAGGTACACGCAAAACATGCAACATTAACGTACACAAAGCAAAGAGGAATAAGAGTTTCATATTGCTTAACCATCATTCATAGCTTTTAAATATTTTAATTTTCTTGTAGTTGCTTATTTCTTCCTTTTTTATCCTACACATGAATCATGTGCTACTTTGTCAAAAATACTGCACTTACGAAATAACTTCAGAATTATTATCTAAAAGCGATAAAAAAAATTGAATTTGAAAAGAAATGGCGATGGATATTAGATTGTAAGAAAATTAAAATTGCTAGTGATGTATATAAAAATTTATAAGGGAGTGTTTTTGAAACAGTGAAAGATGAAAATTTATAATACAATGAGCATGATAAAAACTATTGTTTACAAATGTTGTTTGACAACACCAATGATACAGCACGACAGCGGGGCGGAGTGAAGATAATGATTGGCCGTTTACTGTTCAGGTTTTTCGATTTCGATTTACAAAATGGGTTGTCTCGTATGGCTTCAAAGATTTGTTAGTGACTTATGTCCGAACGATGACATCCGAAAGAATCTAAAATTTTTTTTTTTGGAAGAATTTTTTTTTTCAAGTCTAAAACTCTCACATACCAAACAGTTTTGCCTTTTTAGGCAAATCACAGCAACCTAGATTAGTAAAATTCTACTTCCACAAGTCAAAACCTATTAAACAAAATTAATGAAAGTAGCGCACGAAAAAAACCGAAAAAGAATCGTTGATTTTTTAAAAAAAATATAATCTTTAATTGAGATTACTATGATTTTTAAGAATATATTTTAAGTATACTGGAGAAAAAAATATTCCAAATAGTTTTGTTTACATCTGATGGATTATTTCCGTTACACATTTCTATAACCAAGAAAAACAAGACAAGCAAAATACGTCGAATAATCTTCCTTGCTTGCATGGATAATTATTTGTGTGTATAAAAAATTTTTGCAGTTAAATGTTGCAAGACAAAATTACTTGTCAACAAAAACCGTGTAAATGCTTCTTTTACCCTCCTTGGTTGGTTTAAGAATAGATAACTTAATCAGTTGGTGATTATCTTATCCTTTATGTTTCTCACTACAATACTGTCTAAACTTAATGGCTTCAAACAATCCGAAGAATTCGTTTGCAGTAAAGAACTGAAATTGCGATAACAATAATAAAGGTTGTGCAATTATAAAAAAAAGTAAAATATGACAGGAGAAATAAGATAAAATAAAATTAACACTGAATGTAAAATTGTGACAATTTTATGACGTAAATTATGATTAAGGAGAGATCAAATTTTGGATTTTTGCAAGTTAAGTAGGACTAAAATATTTTCCGGTAAGAAATATTCATTTCGAAAAAACGTTTCGTTTGATGCATAATTCCTATACTGGCAATTTGGCAATTATATAATACGGCGGACATATAAGAAACTTTCTAATTCTCGAGACACAAATCATAATAAATTAAAATGTTAAATAAAGTTTGAATTATTAGCCGAATTGTTGCTATCAAAATGATTTTCATCCTAAAGCATTAAATCACGTAGAAAATTGAGCTATTTTGTAAATTTTTTTGCAGATCGTAGTAGGCTGTCGATGTTGGCATGATAATGAATTTACATTTAAATGATCACTGTTAAATTGGAATTATAAATTGAGTAATGTAATATGTGAAACAGTTTAGGCTATAAAAAAGTTTTACTAATAATATCATTTTTAGACTTCGGCTTACTGCACATCTTTCAATTACAGGACTGCAAATTTTAAGGGATTCGAAGTGTCGAAAAGAAGGAATCTCTGTTTGTAGTGATGAATGGATGTTATAATTGAAAAGCGTGATTAACGACCGTTGCTCATTAATTATTTATAGAAAACACGTTAGACATAGCTTCTCACGTGGGCGATTAAAATTATTCCATCACTTTAAAAACATCTTTTCATTGCTTTCTTTTTTAACTTTTTTTTAGGATAAATTTTATAATCAGAAATATAATTTTTAAAAAGTACTACTTGTTGTCGAAAAAAACGAAGTAATCATAGTGTAAAATGTTTGTCGCAAGCCAGATCATATATGTTATGATTATTTCTAAGAGACATGATTAATTGCAAAATGTCACATGATGATTATTTTCAAAATTTCAAAGTGTTCACTACTAAAATTATCATATTCATATGACTTATGAAAGTCTGTCATAATGCGCTTATCACTTTGTTTTCGAAAGATCATGTTGTGAACATTTGAGGTTTCTTTGTTTATTACCGATCTCTGAGCTGCTTTGTCTACGGTGATAGAAAATGCAGCCATTGTGATGATGTAATCCCTTGTTTAAGGATCTATTAATATGTGATTCTTTGTCAGCTATCAGTTTATGATTCTTAATTTAAGCATTTGTCAACATATAAATGGATATGACCAGTGATGTTGTAATATATAAACATTCTTTTGATTTGTAAATTCCTAATAAACAAGTCATTCTATATAAAGCTGCTCTAATTATGCTGAATTCTTTCAACAATACTAACAGCTTCTACTATCAACATTAGTTCTTAGCTTTGATCCAACGCCCAAAATCATTGTCACTAATACCTTTACATCGTTTGATATTCCTCAATTGCAATGTTTGATCTGCAGTATTGATACTTAAATATCCCTACGTCATTCTATTACAATAATTGATATTAATTCATCTGTTGTTCTATTGTAATTATTATCTGCACTGTAATAATAATTACAACTCACCGTACATACTCAGTCCAGTTGGTATCGAAGAATATGCAAATCACTCTTATATCAAAAAATTAATCTTTTTCACAACTAACAAAACAATAGGTTGGTTTTTTCACCTGTTGTAGCATAGGTTTATGGTAGTAATAGGCAATAGATTTTTTTTTTTTTTTTTCACCTATTGCTAAAATTGACTCAGAAGAAAAAAAAAACTAAAATTGACTCAGAAGATCCATCAAAAATTATTGATTGCATAATGAAAGATGAATAAATATGTTGAAATTCTTCAAATTATAATGAATGATAATGTACTTAGGTTACTTATCTGAAGATGGAAGAAATATTTAACAATGACTGCTATGAGAAATTACCTCTCATATCAACACTGAAAAAAAAATCATCATTTGCAAGGAAAACATGGAAGATAGGTTGTTTGTAACAATTTTCTCTTTAAAAGACTGGTTAGTAATTTCACTGCACAATTTAACAATAATTTAATCTCGAATATGGAAGTGAAAAATGACGAATGAGGGGAACTTTTTTTTTTGCTAACTTTGCTGCTCTTTGTGATTACTATCAAATATAATTTAATTTCGAATAGGGAAGTGAAAAATGGCAAATGAGGAGAACTTTTTTTTTGCTAATTTTGCTGCTCTTTGTGATTACTATCGAAATAAGTTGAAAAGCAGAAGCTGAAATCAACTAGCATTACCTGTCCGGTTTTTGAAAGAAACTTGGAATCGATAAAATTAATTTGCTACCTGATATTACTGTCCGGATAGTTCTTTAGTTCAGCTGAATTTGTTGCGAGAACATATTGCATCAGTATTGCATTTTTTTTCTAACAAAAGTGTTATTGAATAAAATTGCATTCTTAGTACACTGTTCAGTAGATTAAATCAGGACAACATGGCATTCGTTAGGAATTAAAAGGACAGCCACCTTGCCAATTTAAGTGATTTTTTTTATTTGTATTAAGCAGTTTCTAAACAAAAATGAGTATTATAATTTATTGAAAATACGTCACACTAATAAATAAGATGTAACCAAAACAAAAATATTTCCTTTTCGCTCCAGTATATTTTGAACATGAGGTAAATAACTATATGACATAGATTTGATACTCCCAATGTGAAATTTAAATCATTTCTGAGGATAAGTGGAATTGAAAATTGCAAATAAAAAACACGATGAAGTTATTATTATATTTAGTAAATCTGTAAATCGTAAATCTGCTAGAATCTGCTAGACCTTTACTTTAGTTCAATTATGATTTGTACGCAATTCTTGCAGAGACATCTGTTTAAATAACGTTGATCTGAATAATGCTAAAGAATCAAGGATTCATGTAACTTGAGCTTTTGTAATTTGTTTAATTTCAAAAAATGAGTATGAAAGAGAAAATTAAGTTGAATGAACATTTTGCGAAAGGTAGGATACATAGTTTTTGTCTTCAGCAAAGACTACTTCAGTTAGATGTTTTAGAATAAAAAAAATTAAACAAGAATTTATAGTTTTTCGCAAGACTCACATGATATAAGATAGAGATTGTAGCTTACAAAAGCTCCCGATCTCATCCAGAAATGCCAAAATCTTTTCTAATAGTATAAATAATCTTGAAATTATAAAAAATATCGATAACACTACATTTACATTGCTAATTTCATCGCTGCATTATATTTTACATTCTTATACCAGTAGCGATGAAGTGAGTTTACCAAAAATATATTAACCATTTATTTTATAAGTACAAAATTGCTTATTACCAAATAAGGCTATGATCATTTATTACTTTGTGATTGTAACGCGTCAAACGGAAAAGGATGAAAGCGCAAGTCAGGAGGTTAGCTAACAGATCCAAGATTATGAATGATGCAATTGAAATAGTAAAAAAAATTGATCATTAACAAAAATAGAACGCTGGCACGATAGGACAGATTAGATAGGACACGTTAATCTAGTTGTTTCCCATTAAGTTGCACTGATAAAGCGATCATGCTTCAGTGACTTTTCCGCATTTTGATATGACAAGCACAAATAAATATGCTTTTCTGTTTTTTCATAGTAACTATATTGTGGCGGAGCAGAGGATTACTGAATTAACTAACCAAATACATATCAGATCTCTAACTTTCATGTCTGAAACTTTCACATGCCAAACTGTTTTTTCTTTTTAAGCATATCACAGTAATCTAGATTAGTAAAATTTGACTTCCACAAGTCAAAATTTATTGAACAAAATGAAAGCAGCAACGAAAAAAGAATCGTTGATTTTTTTAGAAAAAATGAGATTAATTGAAATTATGTAGTATGATTTGCAGGGATATATTTTAAGAATAACCGGAGAAAAAAATATTCCACTTAGTTTTACTTACATCTGAGGGCTGTTTCTATGATTAGCAGTGGTCGACCATTGAGGTACGCTTAAAAAATATTGGGCCAATTTGAGAGCAGTGAAAATGAATACAAATATCAACAAGCACGTTTCCATAAATGGAGAAGCTTCCCCACTGATCACAGCTATCCCTAATCGAATTTCTTTCACAATTTCTGCTGCAATATTTATTTGATAATAAGTTTTTTACTTTCTAATACTTATTTTTCGACGTAACAGTTATGGAAAGTTTTTAACTAAAATTCTTGTAATTTTTGTACTGTATTCTTGTAATGATCGAAAAACTTGTTGATCAATTATAGTGAGCAAATAATTCATTTGCAATCAAATTATTCGCTGTAAGCAAGATTATTCATCACTAAATTTTTATATTCATTTCGATCATTTCTAGACGTATTTAAATTTTACAAATTTCTTCAAATAGGAATTTTCATGCAGTATTTCGGGTCATCATTGATAAGAACGAAACCAGTATTCAACAGTTAATGTATCTAGCGTCATCGACGAGTTTGATGACCGCCACCTGCACCACTATAAAAGGTGCTTCTAAGATGCACAACTTGGTAATTGTCATATTCAACTTCCTTTGAGAACTTAATTAATCTGCAGGAACAACATCTTAATCTATCTTAACACTGTTCTAATGTAATAAAAATTTCGTTTACCGTTTCTTATCTTTTTAATGAATTATATCCCCATATGCGTACTTTTTCATTAAGTTTTTTCTAAAAGCATATTATTTTCAGAAAAAAGTCTGAGCAGTCAGATGCTTCTTGAGATGTCAGCAATGTGGCGCTTTATTTTTATAGTGACATATGTGACGGTCAGAGGACAAAGTGAAAAAAAAACCTTGGAAAATTACGGGTGGCCACGATGGGGTCTGTTTTTTGAAAATTTTTTGTTTGAAGAAAATGAATAAAATTGTTTATAAAGTTGCTATTAACGGAAAGACAGAAGTAATGGTACATTTTTCCTTTATTCCACTGAGAAATAATTGAAAGTAAAACATTTTCTTCCAGATAAGATTCTATTTTACCTGTGAAAATGTAAAAACATATTTATCGTCAAGAAATCTTCCAAAGCCTAAAAAGAAATCATAAATTTACTCTAAAAAAACAAAAATCCTTGTTTTCAGCAATGTCAATAGTTGGATTAAAGAAGCAGCAAAAGAAATTTTACTTCCTACTTATAAAATTATCTTCTTCAAATAACTAATAAACTCCTGAAAAGTATGTTTCTGTTTCAGAAGAACGAACAATCGATTGCACAACAACAACAGAGAAGGAACCAGAACAGTGCACATTGATCGCACGAAATGCCAAAATACCTCGAGATCCTGCTAAATACAAGTGTCGTCGTGAGCAATTGCCAGTCAATGATAAGAATGTACTAGCACGAAATCCCACAACAAGACTAGCATGTCCTATTGGTTGTGAATCAGACGCCAAACTCTCTGTTACTCTTAAAATTCTTTACTTATTTGTTTTTTTTAAATTTAACTTTATTAATTTAATATTGTTTTAATTTAATTTTCATTTCCCTACTGAATTATTATTATTTAAATACAAATAATGGATTGAAGCTAATTGCAAAATGGATTGAACTTTCAGTCCATTTTTCAATCTATCGTCAAAGCTATCACGCAATGAATGCTGCCAAATAGCTCGTTGAAAAAACCTATCATTATTTTTCCCATTTTTCTTTTTTTGTCTAATTATGCTACTAGCATTTTTCAGTCTTAAATTTTAATTTAATAAAATCAGTAAACTCAATCATTACATAGGAATTACATGAAACTTATTTCTTTTAAATGGCAGTATGTCAAATGCTCCATAAAATAATCAGCAATATGCGAAATTTTAGCACTAATTCAAAGGTTAACTGTAAAACAGGTTGATAAATGCATTTTTTTAAAAATTTTTACATATTTTATAGGTTTTGGTCAAATCACCTCAGAATAATCATCTATGTCAAAAATACTACACATATGGGAAATATCGCGATCAAGAAGAAGGTGAATGGTATCTTTGGTTATCGGAACCATGCCGAGCAAATTTAACAACATGGTGTCGTTTCAATGATATTCCGTTTTTCACCACAAAACATCGAAATTAGCGATAAATTCAGCTCAAAATTATGCCATTCAAGTTGCTATTATTTGTATTTTGAATTGATTACGTAGAGTTAAATTGACAATCCTATTAACTTATTTGCTTGTAGATTTAGTGTGTAAAGGAAAGATTTTACTGAGATAATTAACTATTGCCGATAAAGTATCAGCATGAAGAGCATAAAGCAAACTAATCTGTCATTTTAAATGCTAGTTCTTGTTCTAATATAACAAAAGCCATTGGAGAGATATGGGATAATCCTACAAACCAGACTGACATCAATGAGAAGAGATACAAGAAGAGAGTTTTTTGTGTTATAAAAGGCGATTGTCAAAATTCTGGTTTCTAACTTTATTATCAATCTTACCAATTTAAAGGATAAAACAATAGTAGTATTGAGAAGGAGCATGTTTTCTTTTCTAACAATACTTATTAATTGTGTGTATATTTTTGCTGTCTTTTTTTTTCCCCGAAGATGACGCTTAGGTAGCGTCTACGTTCTTCTTCTACCATTTCTAGTTTCCTCTGCTTTTCTCTTATTCCTTCGTTTCTTAAAAAAAGTTCACAGATAGATCATGATCAAAGTAATGTGTTCCAAAATTTCAATGTATGCCTCCCATCTAGTGAATTCTGCAAGATATTGCAGTCAAAAATAAACATTTTGTTTCCATCATTTATATCTAGATTAGTGTCCAATAATATAACCCCAAAAATTTAGGATTTTCCACAGAAAAAAAATTATCTAAACTTACAAAGCAGTACATTTCATCACACCAATAAAATGCAATTATTTATGAGAATAAAGAAGGCATTCATTTGCAAAAAAAAGTTATTGCGATCGATTTCAACTGAATATTCATTTGCAAAAAAATTTCTTGCACTTAGAAGAAGCAAATGAAGCGTTAATTTATATTCCGATTGCAGTCAAAATTACTTTCAACAGCAAAAAAAGAAAATTGGAATTACAAATCTCTCCATTCTTCTGGACGCAAAAGAATAGCTATTATATTTAAATAAATGCTCATAATATTATTGATGTTATTTTAAACAATACAATCTTCAACCGTTTTCCTTCATTTCACTTTCCTTCAATTTCGTTCGTTGATTCTGGAACTACATATTCATCTAAATCGATTATTAATCACTCACTACTGAGCTCTTTTTATTCATTTTTTCCAAAACTTGTTTCCGTTAAGAGCAAAAATAAGACATCGTGATGATAACAGATTGACACTGTAAACACAACAGAAAATAAACATCTCAATTTAAAGATTAAATAAATGAAAATGACCCGTTAAATTTCCGCAAAATTAACGTGCTGGTTCAATTTTCTCAGTCAACACATAAGAAACAGTTATCGTTACATATGAAATGAATAAGAGTGCGAAAAAATTAGCACATGGATAGTAAAACGAACAGTAATAAAGGATTAAGTAATTTTTTGAGTAGCCTATTAATTCTGCATAATCGAGATTCTATAACCAAGAATTCAGAAAGGACGAAAGATTTCAGCAATACTTTTTTTCCCGACCAAGCTGCCACAATGCAGTTGATAGTTTTGTCGGGAAGAGAATAAAACTCTGATTCAAAAGTAAGTGTTTTCCGTTATTTCATTATTCTTTGAAGAGAAAAGGAGAAGTTTCCAAAAATTGGAAAAAATCATTTTTTGCGAGTCAAAAAAACAATCATACATGCGTTTCGGTGATGTTAAGTTGCTTCATCCCATTCACTGAATAATAGGTAATTCTTCTTCTCAAATTGTCTGTCAAGTTTACAAACTGAAACAATAAATTTATTGAGAAACTTATATCAGAACTAAAACAGTGGTCTAACGTCTGTAAAAACTTCGTGGAGAGCTGGAGAACTAAAGTCAGAAACAAAACGTTATGCAAATGAATGCTGTAAAATATAATTTATTTTAAAAATAAAATATTTAAAAAATTTTATGTAAAAATTTTGATCATAATGCAAATTTTATTCTTGTTCACTAAAGTTAATTCCTAAGTGATTTCAATTTTATTAAAATGATAAGAAATCTTGGCTAGAAGCATCTGTTCTATCGTTGTACTACAGTCAGTTAACTATATTAATTTGAATCGTTTATTAACTATTATAAATAGTAAGATTTGTATTAATCAAAATGAGATTCAAAAATAAATTAAAACCAAGCAAAAAAAGTTAAAAAATCAAATTAAAATAAGTTTAAGATGATACTTTATTGAACAAGAATAAAATTTGTATTAATTTTAAGGTCAAAATTTTTTCCTATAAATTTTTTAAGTATTTCATTTTTAAAATAAGCATATTTTACAGGATTCATTTGCATAACATTATTCTTATGATTAAGAATGAAATGCCGATAAAGCAAAGAATAGGAAGATAGCTGTTATCTCTTGAGTAAGAAAAATCTTACTGCAAATCATTTATTTTCAGCACTTAAAAACTGTCACCTACGAAAAAAGATAAGTTAAAATTTTTTAACAAGGTGATTGAGTTTGATGAAAACAACTTTCAATTGTTTTTTATTCAGATACCGCAGTCTTCACGAATCATAATTTAATTCGCAAGTTTATAGACATGATAAAATAAAGTGTGAGATATTTGATAAAACTTGAAAACAATTCCAATATGCTCTGATAGGAATATTTTAACTCAGAAAATATATTAGAGTTTATTCGAAAATTTCTAAAATTTTCTTATTCAAATTTTACTCTGAATCAAAATAATAAATAGGAAAGATAAGTGACTGCATGTTACTTTAAATTTTATAATTCTTAAAATTGCGTGTGAAAGTTCTATTTCCTCCATTCTTATTGTTACCGCAGTAGGAATTATTAGTGGAGAAATGTCAGCAAATACTCTCCAAATTGGGTTGCAAAATTTCACTCACTATGCAGGTATAATACTTATAAGTTAACATAGTTATTAAGTTATTATTCACATGGTTAGCAGGAATTAAATTTTAAAATGCTATTCAAGCAATTAGTCAAGTTTAAATTTCGAATATTGAAAATTTGTTACTTCAAAACTAATGTATAAGTAGTTGTTCAAATTTTTTTCTTTTGATTAGTATTAAAAATTGTTTATTGCCATATTTACAAGTTGTTTCAAAAATTGCTCAGCTACTGGGTGGATTAAAAAAAAATTTGAAGATGTTTTAAAATTTATTCCACTTCTTTTTACAGCATTGTCATATATACAGAGTTTATTTATATTGATGATTTTATTATCACCCTTACAAATGTGTTCTCAGAAGAAGAAAAAGAGAGAAAATAAACGAAAAGCTCCAATTCCGGAAGTTAAAAGCTCTGCAGATAAAACTAACACTCTGAAAACCAGTGCAGAAGCTGTTAGTGGTTAATTTCTTCAGAATAGCTAAATAAGAGCTTTTCGATATAACAGTCATCTGGATATATATATAATGTTTTTTAAAAAATTTCTTTGAAAATTCAATAAAAAAGCAATATTTTATCAGTTTTTCGAAAACAAATTGAATAAATTATAGGATAGAAAAGCAAGTGGTAAAAAATTGTTAAAAAAAGGAGCAAGCAAGAACGTGGATGTGATAACGAAAACCACTCAAAAAGCAACATTTTTCATAAACAATTATTTCAAAAATTTCTTTCTAAAATTTATAGCTGCTTGTTTTGAACAAAAGAAAAAATCACCTGCAATTGTTACAAAATGAAAGAATTTAATAGCAATCATCTGAATATATATGTATATATATATATATGCTTTGAATTGAATTGTTTTGAAATTGATATTTTAATTCGAGCAATAAGGACGAGTTAACGATAAATTCCGGATTTTAGAGACTTTTAGGATTACAGTAAATGCTAGAATCGTTAAGATACAGCTTTGATTGCAACATCCAACGAACTTTTAATTTATCGTTCAAATGGAAGTCTTTGCTTGAAATTATTAAAAATGAGAAAATGAAAATGAAACTGTTTAGAAAAGTGAGCAAAGAAAAGATGAACAAACTCAAGTTGACGAAAGTGATGAAAGTGATCGAGAGTGAGTGGTTCTATCAATTTCATTTGCAAAAATTTCAAATCAACTTGATGATTTTTCTTCGCTTCTATCACATATACATATAAAATGAGAAATTAAAGTAGACAATGAATTCAAACTTAATTTCAGCAGTGTCTATAACTTTTACAAAAAAAGTTTTACATCACTACTAATAATGCTATCATCTCTACTACAATTTTTGAAGTACATCTTTTATATTCTCTCTTATATTATTCAGAAGAATTAAATTCATTGATGATTGAAATTATTTAAAATTGCAGCAAACCAGATATCATACCGATAACAAAAATAAAACATATGGGTAATATTGATGATGTTCGTAAGGTATCCATGAAAATTTATCATCCTTAATTTGCTTAGCAATTAATTAGTCTAATTTGATGAGTAAAATGAGATTGAAGAATATAATACGATATGAAGTAAAATCGTTTATTTGTAGCATAAAAAAAATGAGATGGAAAAGGAAGTAGAACAGATAAAATCATTTCACGAAATGGAAAATCAAAAATCACTTACTGTTGCTTATCCAAAAATGCATGTCAAAATTACGGAGAATAAATGCAAACTTTATGAAACAGACGATGAAATGACGATTGATGATGAGATGGAAGAACCGTTGATTTAAGCGTATTTCACATATGATACGTTACTATCATTTATATTTGTCAAAACAAATGTTTTCAGCAAAAAACCCTAAAAATTTAATTGTAAAAAAACATTGCAGAAAATGTAAACAGTTTGATCAAAGCCAATATAATTCATTTGACGCCATATGACTTATCAATCAAATTTGAATGAAAAAAAAAATGAATTCTTTTATATTCTGCGCATATTTGAAAAATCATTTTGAATAAGCTAAGAAAATTACGATAATATTTCTAGAATATTTGTAAAGTAATTTTCAAAACTTTTTTAAAAAAATATGGCAACTATATGGCAATGTAACAAATGGATTATAACTGAAAGCAACTTGAATGAAAGTAATAATTTTATTAAATTTCAATTTTTCCTGGCACTTATAATTGGCTGAGAGTGTAATAATCCAAACAGGTAATTTAACAAATTCGGCATGTTGGATAAATCAAGCCATTTGTTTGTTTGTCTTGCAGAAGTCGCAATTCCTTTTTTTTCCCCTCGAGTTCTTTCCTTAACTTCTTTGTTTTTTGATTACTTTTTATCATTCGTCGCTTTAGTTCAATCACAGTTAATTTGCTGCAATTAAATTGAAAGCTTATCAAGTGATTAAATCCATAAATATTCAATTATAATTTCCGAAATTAGTTTAACTTCCTGAAGTACTAAATTTATTAGCACTATGCTAAGCTATTTTGAAAAATTTTCCGTGATTCTCTTGCGTTCCTAATATTAGATCAATTAATTTTTACCCTGAGACAAATTAGTTACCGTGAATTTAATGCCTGTTCCAAGATTGTCTTTAAACGTTTCGCTCGTTCGGTATTTTTTCGAACATTATTGCACTCTTCTTCTACAGTCTTCAGCAGCTCTTCTAGTTCTTTGATATCACTTAATCGGTCAATTGAGCTATTTTCTATCAAACTTTCCAGACTTTTTGCACTATTTGCAAAATTTTCTTCCTGAATTTCATTGATGAGACTTCAGCTCCTTTTCTTATAATTACATGAAAAGATTTAAATAAACACAAGGAAAATTGAATTTCTGTTAAAAGTTCGAAAATTTTTGATAAAATTTTTTAAGAAGCACTGTGAAATAAACGTTCATTTAAAATATATTACAATTCATTGTTAGATGTTCTGAAGAAAAATTTTTAATTAAATATATTTTCAGCATTACAATGATTTGATTATCAAATATATGTATCGATTTGTTATCAGTGACATGATTAACTTGTTGTAATATTTCGTCATAAATTATAATTAATAATTGTAATACTGTTTGATTGAAATAGTTTTGTTGACAAAATTGTTTACTCTGATAAAATTAACAACCTCACGTTTAGACATTTCGATATTTATTAATACTGTGCTCAATTTCAGTCTTATTACTTGTACTTCATTGCAATTTTTAGCATTTTGATGATTCCAAATTGTTCTCTCATTGCATCCATCAATCATTGCTATCGCTTGAAGTGTCAATTTATGATTAGGATGAAATTTATTTCCCACTAATTCGATTGTCAACTACAATTTATTATGAAATATTTCGAAAATAGCATTAATGAAATATTTTTAAAAAGCAGTAGCAAAAAAGTTAATTGAGTATTAACATGTTTTTAACTAAATATCATGTATCAATTACGTTTCTTTGTTTCAGCTCTATCATTTAATCAAACTAAACGTGTATTCACATTTAAATGACAAATCAATTGTTTCAAATAATTGCAAAAGATAATAATTATTTTTAAAGTTTCATCAAATGTTTCGAGTTCTACAGTAGTGAAAATTTTCGGGAAAAAATATTGAAGAAAGTCTCATTTAATCACCGTAATAGATTTATCGTTTTGAATGAGGCCTTTGGATGGAACAACAAGATATCGAGTGGGTACATTTGTTCGCATACGCCATGCAATATCATCCTGAATACCTTCGCAACGTCTTAATTGTACTTTCTGTTTTGCATTTTTCAATTGTTCCACATCAAAACATATATGCGTCTACAAAAGTGATTAAATGATTTTTCGATGAGTGAAAGAAAGAACTTTAAAACATATCTAATGCACAGTTTCATTATGATGTTAACAATGATTTTAATAATTTCAGTTTAGCTTGATTTGACCAAACTTTATCATGTCACATAAGCATACTGTATCGGTCCATTTATTTTTTGTCTATTCTATATTGAATTCTTATTTTAATAATCCGCACCGAACTTTTCGGATCAAATCGTTTCAAGATTAAGTTACGAAAAATTCGTGCAGTGAAATCAAATCAATTTTTGCCTATTAGTCTTCAATTTATTTCGTGGAATAAGGAAATAATCATTATTTTGTTACCTGATTAAGGCTTACTAAATTATTTGTTCCATCACTTCTCGAAATACTTTTGTTATTTCCAGAAAGATTTATCGTAGCTTCTGACATTTACACCTCATTCGCTACTACGAATAACCTATTTCTATCAATGAACTATTGAGTCTTATTATTGAAATTTTAAGTGACGTATTAAATTTGTTTAAATTCTAATCAAATTTACATAAATGGAATACAAATTTAAATAATTCTTCACTACTTATATAAATTAAGAAACATTACAGGTTACCTATCAATCCACGAATTCTGAAAATATAACTCCTGAATTCCGGAAACAGTTCAACTGAAAATATATTCGATCTATGGCCAGAGTTTTGTAGCCAGTTTCCATTAATATTTGCATTTTTGCACTGGTCAAGTGTGCTAAATTTTTTCAAATATCCAGGCTAATCAAATTTTACTAATTTTATCTATTCGCTAATTAGATTTTCATTTTGACTGGAATTGATGACAAAAAAGAAAAACTGAAATTAATTCATTTAACTAAAATTTGCTTTTCGCCACATTCAGGAATGCTCAGCTCTTACAGACAAAAATGTTATCATATCTCTTTCTGTGTGCTATCCCTCATTCTATTTTACGCAGTTTTATCGGTTTTGCTATCATCCTTATTTGAACAGCCCAAGGGAAATGAAATTTTCAGGTATGTGTTTTATGCAAGAAAGTTTATGAAATGTAAATTTAGCTTGGTTGAAAATGCTTTTTTTTTATCTTATGGTTTATTTCTTCAGTTTAGAAGTTGCACAACTGAAACTTAATTTTTTTATTTCACTTTAATTTAGTAGCTATTTCAATCGTTTTTTTTTTTTTTCAAGTGATAAAGAAATTGATGCGATAGCATTAGTTGCAGCTGAATGAGATAAGATTATAAGAGTTGAACTTCTGCAATATTTCAAACGCTTTGAGCTTCGAAATAGATTAGTATAAGCTCTAACTTTGCAAATTCTGTGCAACATTTTCCAATTAAACTTTGGTGTGAGAGAAATTTTAATGCAAGCAATTGGTAATATCAATTGCCAGTTTCTTTTGTATTAATTTGCGAGAGTTTCATAGAAGAGCTCTAATTGAAAAGTTCCAATCAGATTAAATTATTCTCATTAATTAAGAGCACACCAAACTTATCGGCACACATAAATGTGAGCTGAAGTGACGAGTAAATATACTTCGACTGTATTTCCATCCTTTAGCCTCGTTTATCAGGGATATTTTTTTATCATGCTTTGATCCAAAGTGAAAAACCAGAAACTGAAATTTTATCATACAATTTTTAATAATAAGGCAACGATAATTCCTCCTCTAATGTAAATATACAATGAAAAATGAAATTAACGAATATTGATAGAAGAATATTGTCGCCATCCACGGCATCTTCAGATATCCCTAATTATTTTTTTCTAAAAGTTTTAATGAGAATTTCAAATCTTTCAAATTTATCGAAATTTCGTTGTGTTTTCCAAATTTTAAAATTATTAAAAAAGAGAAAATAAACTCAAAATAAAGGCTAGTAACACTGCACACTTAAAGTATCAATGTATTAAATATTCCGTATTAAATATATTTTTTTCGACTTCAATATTTAAGGAAATCTATTCTTTGCAAACCCGGAATGGTAACTGATCAAACAAATTCAGTCAATCTTTTATTATCATATCTTTTTTTCCAACCAAAAATTATGTCGCTTGATTAGTCATTTCATATACTTATATCTAATTGTTGCTCTTTCATGTGAATCTTGTTGCTGCATTTTCCACTATTTATCATTTGAATTTCTCACTATTCTTTTTTTTTTGGATTCGAACGCAAATTCAAAAATATCTATGCAAAAGAAATATATCTGAATATATCCGGAGGACATTGAGATTACAGTATTCTTCTAATATTTTTTTATCAAAAGTTCCAATATTCTTCTAACTTGTTTTTAGTAATTTCCAAAGGAGATAATTTAAACTCCTACATATAGCAAATAAAATGAGTATGAAAATATAATTAGAAAAAGAAAATTTTTTGACAAAAAGAAATGAACGTAAACTGGTTTCAATAGTACCAGTGAATATCTTTTTTTTACAAGAACGAAAAAGTGATGAGCATTATGTAGAAGGAATGAAAAGAAGGAACAAAACTCGACAAAATTAAAATAATTGCCCAAAGAATCGTTTAACTTTTGGCCACATTTATTTATTGTTTCACCCTTCCACATCTTGCATTTCATGACAACTATTAATTTATCATGCAAGATGTTTAGGAAAAATATTTAGTTATAAAGAAAGAAATTTAATTACTTGTATTTATTAACTGAATAGAAAAACAAGCTTCAAATTACTCAAAATTACAGTATCGTAACAATAAATTTTGATTTTTCAAATTTCAAAAAATTTAATTTAGAAATTAAAATCTTATAAATATTTGGAAAAAAAATTTTCCAAAAATTTAAAATTAAGAAAGCAATCGCATTTAAAATATTTGATATTATTAAATCTTCATTTGTTAAAAATTAAAACTGATTAAAAAAAGTCAAACTTTATAGTAAAAAAAAGTTTTTTTTAAAGCTTAAATTAAGAATGATGAATTTAAGTGTTATTATATGTAAAGATAGTGATATTAAAATTTAATCAATTGGTCTCAGTAAACTATGAGTAAAATGTAAGGACAGATGTTTGATTGCCACGAATCAACAACGTTGGTGGCAAATTTCGTGTCATCATATCCAACCATGCCATGTATAAACAACTGCTCACAAAACCAAATCGTGGTACTGGTAATGTCCTGGAAATGTATTTCATTGTTTGTAATTTATTTAAAAAAAAAAGAAATTCTGAAAAAAAAAACGATGATCGATTAGTTTTATCATTTTTTCACCATAGCCTAATAATGATGAATATTGATTATTACTATTCATTCTTATAAAATTCAAAAGAAGCCAAAGAACTCACACAACGATGAGATCAGATTTAAATGATAATTCATGGAGTAACTCGGAACATCTCAGATGTCGATTGGTCCGATGCTTTTGAGCCTCTAACTCCGATCGTGTAATCATACCCGATTGAACATTATCATCCTCACAAACAAACGGTTCAATAAGCTTAGAGAATGTTTCCATCCTAGAATTATTTTCGTGCCATTCATTATTTTTAAAATGATCAAAATGAACAAAAAAAAAAATTGTTTGTCGTATTGTTCATTATTTTCGATAAGAAATTAGAATAGAAAATTAGTAAAAAAGATTAGAATAAAAATTTTTATATAATACACATATTAGAAGAAAATAAAGAAATTTATTGAATTGCTGAAAATAACTTAAAATTATGGAAAGTCAAAATATCAAAGAATACAACCAACGTTTGTGAATTAGGTTTCCTACCAATATCTGGTATTACGGAAACATCCGAGAAATCAATCCGAAATTTCGTCAACAGTGCTGCCATATTTCCTTTTTCCTGTTCCATTAGTGTTGGTGATCTGGAGATGGTGAAAAGACGCAGCCGCGCATTCTGAATTGGAAGGTTGGAAAAAGTGAAAAATTGGATCTAAAGAATATCACAAAATAAAAAATGATTTCATATTTTTGTAAATTAAAAAAAAAGCAAAAATACTTTCCAAAATCAATAATTTTTTTCTTAGTTTAAATAACTTACCTCTAGGTAACTTTTTGGTAACGTTAATAGATGTGGAACAAGAAGAGTTAAACCACCATCATCATATAACCACCAAACATCAATCACACCATTTTTAATTTTTCGATTAAAACGGCAGATCGATGCGACAAGTTCACGTTGCGCAGTAGTTGGACGACGCGATCTAAAATGAAAATATGCAAGAAAAAAGTTACCTAATAAGTGAATTAAACAAAATAAATAAATAGAACTGACAACACAGAATACAACTGAACAACTGTTAAAAAAACAACTACGACAGAATTCAATCACTACGAATTGCATTTTTTGCGGATCATTTGAAGATGACTGATAACGAAGAAAATCAATTATTGTCATCTGAAAGATTCTATTTATTCAAGTTGAATTTTAAAAGTTTATCAAATTTGAAAATAAAATCTAGCAACTTATTAATTTAGCTTGCACAAGTTACTAAAGAAGAAAAAAATAGAATTTCACTGAAATAAAATTTAAGCAAAAACAACTATCAGCATCACCACTAAGACACTGAAAGCTTAATGAAACTACAACATACCCTTCAAGTATCTTACTATTCACATGGCCGTTTTTCCGCAAACTTTGTCGTCTGAATTCGGATCATTGTTTTTTTTTTTTTTTTTAGCAACGATTTTTGATTTGTATTAAAAAGAATTTAATTATGACCTAAACTTTGTAAATGAAAAGATGCGCCTAAACCATACTGTTTCATCAATCACTAATAGTGATAATACTCCAATTTATATTATCATATGAATTTAGTCAGTTTTATTCACGTTATTTAATATTTAAATCAATAAATTCATTAAATTATACTCTTTATGAGTTCAAAATAGGATCTTAAATGTTACAATTCAATGTTACTGCTGTAGTGTTTGCTGAATTTCATTCAAGATTTTAAGAATGAATAAAATATTGTCAAACATAATTTCAAAAAATGAATAAAGTAAAAACTACCGTCGAGTACTTTCATTCCTGGACAGTCCGGATTCAACCTGAAAAGTTAAGTGCGTCTATTAAATACATTAAGCACGTCTATTAAGATGGATACAAATCAATTATTACTCTTAAATTATTAAATAATTAATCTCCTTTTGTAATACTAAATTCAATCTATCTAAAAAATTAGATTATCCATTTAAAGCAACTATCAAGACTTATTTTTTTGTCGTGAATCACGGAAATACGGATTGTAGTTATGTAATTTTTATCATGAATTGATGCGCTATGCTATTAAATAATTGATACAGTTTTTAGTGTACCGATCAAAAATAACAGAAAATTAAGTGAATAAGAAAATATCCGACCTGACTCATGATTATCTAATATTCTATTGTTCTATAAATATCCGTACAATTATTGTTTTCCTACAGATAAATATGCTAAATATGTTTTAGCATATTTAATATTCTGGTAGTTGACTTTACGGTAACTTCCAGAAATATTGATGAATTAAGCTAACAAAGCAATGTATCTTTCTTATTCAAATGTTTCTCCATGCATGATAAATAAATGATCAAAAAATAAATAAATATTGAAATTATCGCATAACACGTTAATAAGCAAAATTAATTGTACAGAAAACTAAAAAATACTAATTGCAAAACATTTAAGATTAAAAAATGCAATGTATCTTCAAGATTATTGTGCTCAATACCGGAAGTATACATTTTATGAATAAGGAATAAGTCTGCATAATGAAGCAACGAATAAATGGTAAGTTGATGTTAATAAACAGATATGAGAAAGCGGACGGACCTTATCGTTATCAATAACATTACCATTATTAGCACCATCGTTACTATTATTGTTATCAATATTAATGATAGCATTATGATGATGACGATGACTGCCATGGCCACCATCATTGCTATCTTTTGTTAGTCGTGTTTTCTCATCCGAATATTCATCATCATCCTAGAAAGCAAAGAAACCAATTTGTTACCAACTTATCTCACTATGCTTAGTTTATTCCTATCGCACAAAAATTATGAGAATATTTTAACAAACATAAATTAACAATTTACATATGTTTTGTAGCAGACGTACACATGTAAATTAACAGACAATTTGGTTAGCTGCAATATAATATTTGAGTAATTGAGTAATTTTAAGGAAATAATTTCCAGTTTTTTCTATTTTCTCACTAACTGATAATTCCATAATAGAAACACGTTGATATGAAAGGCCTAATTTATTAATTAACCAATGAACATCAAAATTTTGCTTATTTCTCATACATTAAAATTAAAAAATAATTCACAAAGAATGTTTCATGAATAAAAATAAACTGATATGATTATTTTTTTTTTTCATCAAATATGTTTTCATTCAAATTTAATCAAAAATTCTAACCTCTTCCAAATCTTCGCTAGTATTTTCTACAGCAGTAACTGCATCCACTTCAGCATCATTCCTTTCTTCATCGAAACAATCCAATGGACAATTGGCAAGATATGATCCAGTAGCTAAAATATTAATTGTTCATTACAGAAAGTAAGTAAATAAACCAAAAATAAATATTAATGAAAGATGAAGCATTTCCATGCATATAAAGAATGACAAGCGAACAGTTTGCGCGTAGCTTAGAAAAATGAAACATAAAGCGTAAAGAATTTTATAGTTGAAGCGGTTTAGGAAATAATGAAGAGCATGTAAAATAGATAATCTTATGATGTCATATAGATGAGCACTTCTGAATTATCAGAGAATGATAGGTATTGTTCTTCAGATATGAAGATAGGAGTCGAATTACCCGCAAGACGCAGAATGTTGCCAAAAAGTAGAGATTCATTAATAGATGCGAAATGTTCTACATTCAAAGAATTGTTTGTATTTGCTGTTGCGATGGTATCCAGATTTGCGGTAGTAACCGCTGTATCACCTTTGCCATCACTTCTTATATCAATGGCTTTTTGCCGATGCAATCGCATCGCTGAAAGAAATTGCCGGTATGAATGAGTAGTTTTGGAAGTTCGAGCTTCCAAAACTTCAAGATTTCGGAATTCGGGTTTCATTCAAATTTCAAATTATTTCGTCCATGTTAACGTATATGTTCAAAGATGATGAACCTAGCAAGGTTCTTTGACATTTTAAACTGGCCAAATCCGGACGGCTAATAATCTTCCTTTTTTTCATCCTTTCTGCGTTTTTATCCAAATATCGAAATATTGAGAATAGTTGCCAATAAAAAATTATTCATGGAAGAGTTGTAATAAAAGGCATTTACTACTAGCACTACTACTATTACTACTACACCACTAGCATTACTATTACTACAATACTACCACAAACAAAAACATAAAATCATGGATATTTAATTTAAAATTATTAATTTAAATGAGACATAATTTATTGATTGCATTGCTGATACTAATTTGCAACAATATGCAAAAAGTTGCAAATTTTTATCGAATTAATACAATTTCAGCTTTATTCGATATAACGTTTCTTTCCTCTAAGACAAATAATTACAACACGGATGAGGATGTATATTAGCTTTTATGGAAAGACTAATATAAATTAGATGTGAAAATTGCTTGCGTGATTCTACTGATTAAAGTATCAATGATCCTAATCCATATTATCAAATCAATCATAAAAGTACTAACATGCATCGCCATTTTGATCTTGATCAATATTCTGTCTTGAGACATCTTCTGCTCTGGAATATTTAAGCTAGATCAATTTACTACTGTAACAGAAATTAGTGCCTAAATTAAAACTAAAAATATTGCAATTGATTCAAAAAATTAATCAATAGCGCACTTTTTATTAGTAGCTTTATCCTTATTTTCTGTCAGCTTGGCTTCTTGTACATCGAGATTTATTGTTCCACTGCTAAAATTTGTTGATTTAAAAAGAAAAGAAAAAATTACGATGTAAATGCTAAACTTCAAATATCGTTTTATTTAATAGAATTAATCTTTACATATAGGTCAATCTCGTATTTTTAGGCTTACTTTATGTAGCCAAATATTAATCTAGCACTTATTTGTTACATCACTTACTCCATTCTGATTGCACTAGATGATTGATGGATGTCCGGTAAATTCAATCGTGCTGTATCACCTACATTGTGTCGCTTCATTAGTTCACTATAATCAAGACCACTTCGGGAATTTCTTAACACCGCTACTCCCATTCGGCTCTCGAAAGCATCTCTGAACAATAAAAAAATGAATTTTTGTAAGATTTTTCATTATCTTTGCTCTTAGGCTTTTAATTGAATTCATTTTCCGCATAATATCTCTAAGAAATTGATACAGTTTAGATTCAAGAATCAGACTAATGTAGAATCCCATAAGTAATAACATTACTCATGATTTGTTTCATTTTAATACTCGCTATAATCAATCATTCTTAATCGATTGGATCATTTGATTATTTAACATCAGAAAAATTTCAAGTTATAACAAAAGTTAAAGTAGCCAAAATAAGAACAACAATGATCCTATAATGATAGGAAACTTACTGAATAACACCAAAATATTCGTTGATTTCACCTAATCCTTCTGTGCCACGATCAGCCCAATTTTTTTTGAAACCAATAATTAAAATATTTGGTTTCAGTTTCCCAAGACCGGCAACCTTGAAATTTCAGAAGAATGAATAAATAAATAGTGTGGGCGAAAAAAATTTTCATTAGTATCTCTTATAAACTATATGGGTACATAATGATAGACACTTCCAAAAGCAATATAATTTTACCTGAAGTAATGTTTGAGCGCCAGCACGTAACCTAGGACTAGCTACGGAAACGTAAAATGATTTTATGTGACGCTTCTTGAGCCAATCA
The DNA here is from genome assembly GCA_029876185.1 of Mansonella ozzardi. NCBI lineage: Eukaryota > Metazoa > Nematoda > Chromadorea > Rhabditida > Onchocercidae > Mansonella > Mansonella ozzardi. Next base: position 20,059 of record JARVGP010000453.1, on the reverse strand, counting down.
TTCATTTGGACATCAAGTTTTCTAAGTAACGCAAATACTCGATCACATGGTTCATACTAAAATTGTCGCAGATTTTTTTTGAATTTTACAATGTCTCGAACAAATGTCACTTAAAACAAAAACAAATAAATCAGAAATTGCTGAATAATCTGATTAATGAATTTTTTTTTAACGGTGACAAGAATTTTATCAAATCAAAAAAAAAATAAGCTGATACTGTCAGCGATACTGTTTGATTCATTCTGTTAACATTTTTAAAAAATCTTTTCCGATCTATCTTAATTATATAAAAATGTACAGAATTCTACAGTAAAATTGCATTTCCTGCATTTCAATTGCAAATTTGATAAAATACGTTATTAAGTAATTGCTTACTGCACCAATGAAGCCAGACTTTTTGGGATTACAGAGACCGAAACCACAATTATTTCATTCGTTAAAAAAAAAGGCTTATCGATAGCTTAATTAATTTGAACCGTTCTAATAGCGAACATTCTGATATCCTAATGAACAAAACTTAAATATTCAAGATTATAATTTCACAAAAAAAAAGAAAACCATACCGGTACCACAAAACCACATATCATCAAGCTAGATCCTTTCGTGATATTATAAGCGAAATCGACTAGCGACGGTCGAGCTGCCGGATTACCAGCCAGTAGCAGTATTTGTGGTCGATAATTTTTTACATGCTCTTCAGTATTGGCTAACTTTTGCATACCTTGTAGTGCATTCTTATATGTGTGAGCTTGTGTCGATGATCCCCAATTAACATCTACCATCAAATTAATAAATGATAAAGACGAAAGACAAAAGAAGAAATTATGCATGCGATGTTAAATTCTTATTTAGCAAAATTTCTTAAAGGTAGAAAAATCTTTACCAAAAAAGTGAACTTAAAAGCTTGAAAAAGCTAACGCAATTTTTCCTCATGAACATCATCATAAATAAAACTTAAAAATAGATAACTCAATTTTAACTTGAAAATTAAATGCTCAAAAATAAAAGAAGGAATTTGAAAATAGTTAAATTGAAATTTTAGGACAAAGTTTTAAATTAGAATTGACATTCTATAAATGAGAAGAAAAGCGAAACGAACCAGGTTTACGATACAATATGTACAAAAATAACACTGCAAAAAACAGGAATGTGAGCAATGCCGTTGACCATGAAATAATAAACATGACAATGATACAAAGTAATGCACCGGTTAATGATATCCACATATTGTAATATTTAAAAGCAGGTCGAAAACCTAAATATTTCAAAAACATTACTTAAATTAATTTAACAACAATTATTGCTAAGTCGTATAATATCGAATAATTCTAGCTTAATAATTTGCCAAAGAGAAAAAAAGAATGTAAATTGATCCGGAATATCTCTATTCAGTCAAAAATATTTAAATTGTTAAAAATTAAATTTCAAAACCTGGTGAATCAACAAATGAGGCATCGAAACATGAATAATTAACTAGTGCATAGGAAGCCAAGAAAAAGTTTGAAATTATTGGTGCTATTGTATTTAATTCACCTGAAAACACAGGAATTTTCTGAATAATTTAAGCAAGAAAATAAAGTTAGAATCTAAGTTGGAGCAATTGATAAAATCAACAATATTTTCAACAAAAAAATTTAAATGCAAAAAAAAAAAAAGATTACTTAGAATAAGATACGACGTTGTAGGCCGAGTATTACAACAAGAAATTGTGACACCTTCTAACTATGGTATAAAAATCTCATTGTATTTTTGCCACTGTAATTTTCGCACTTAAGTTTGAGACCAATAAATACCGCAAGTTAAAAGTTGAATTTTCGAAGTGGTTGCATAAAAAAGTTAAAAACGGAAACCTCCACATGATCGAAACCAATGACAAGAAGAAGGTGAAAACGTTAACAGTCCCGTTAGAAAAACCAATCGCTTCAATTTTCGCCAATTTCATTCGTCAGCAAAGCTCTTTTTTCTTTTAAATTCAATTTTTGTTTTTTTTTTTTTTTGCAAAAAATCATCAGAGAATACTTAAGTTGGCTTTTTCTCTTTGTAATGTATCATAAAATTTCTGGAACATTGGTTTCACTTTCAGTAAAACTTATATTGTTGAATAAAGTGCTAAAAAATTTAACAATTACCGATTAGAATCATCACCAAAGCGATTATAAAGCCAAGCATATAAGCTCGCCGCGGCTCCTCATCTTTACCATAACCTCGTGCAAAGAAATCCACCTTCGGAAAAAGGCGATCTTTGCACACAGCCTGTATTCAATAAAAGATTACAATCTAGATAAACAGCAAATAAAATCTTAATTTGAGCTATCATCTGTATTGTATTAATAGCCATTGAAAGTTTCAATTCCTAGCACTATTCATATCTTATCCTTTTCTTTTTTAATGTAACAGCATTTTTTAATAAATGAGAAAATCTATGAATTTTTTTTTCTAGGTCTGCTATTTATAAAAATCAATAAAAATAAAAAATTTCACCTGAAAAATTTTTGGTGCACTAACAAGGCTAGCTAAAGCTGAACTTAATGTAGCAGCAAAAATACCAGCTGTTATCAATGGTCCATATAAACTTTCATCTTTCATTACCTGAATAGCAAAAAAGTAATAAGCGTAAATAAAATATTTAAACAATATCTAAAATAAGTGATTAATTTAGTTAAAAAATGAAAACAACTGATAAATGAAAATTAGAAATGTTGTCATTCTGCAAAATGAATCCTAATATACCTAAAATGGAATATAAGTAAATGTTTTTTAACCTGAAAATATTTCATTAAGCCATATTGACATGTATTATTCTGTGCACAATTAGGAATAAAATAGGTACTGTTGATGATATACGGTTGCTGATAACCATCAGCATATCGTACGCATGTTGATCCAGTTGTGATTACAACCAACAAATATACAACTGTTGTTACAGCTATAGCCAACAATGTACCTTTTGGTATAGCATGCTGAAATAAATTTAAAACTTATTGTGAAGTTGAAATTTGTTTAATGAAGTACATAAGAAATTACGGAAATGGAAATTTTGTAAGCTTAATTCAACATGGATGATACAAATTGCTTTTGTAGCGATATGTCTCAAAAGTGGTGAAATTTTATCTTTCTGCATTCTTCATCTGAAAAATGTATTTTCTTCGAACAACAAAAAAAAAGAAGGAAATGAAAGAAATCAGTCTACTCTACAATAAATCAATCTCATTGCACTGTCAAACTAGCAGTATTTTTCATTATTGCGGTATAGTTAGCCGATAAATACCTGAGGATCCGCTAAATCACCGCTGATATTTGCACCTGCCATTATTCCTGTTGCTGCCGGAAAATATATAGCAAATACCGAGAAAAAAGTTTCCCCTCGAAAATTCGGAAACAAATTCTCGGTCATAGTAGTAACTGCAAAATTTTAATAATGATGTAGTAGTAATCTAAATATTTGGTAATATCAATTTTACAGAACCAGAAAAAATTGAAGACAGAGTATATAGCTGAGAGATGCTATAAATTAGATTAGGACATTAAAATTCGGGACAGCTACAAATCTAATGATTCAAAGAATTCAAGTAGTGCAAAAAACAATACGGCAAACTAATTTCTATCCTTCCTGTGAGATTAATCAATTGATTAGTCAACAGTTAATCAAAAATGATAAATATTAATACGAAAATGATAAATATTAATAATACGATAATATTAATACGATTCTCATACTTATCACACGATCATAAAAATAAGTTATACAAGAGAAAATGGATGAATAATTGAATCAAAAAGCTGTGCATATAATTTTCTGGTTTACTGACCTTTGAATAAATACATTAAGAAGATTAATTTAACTAGCAGGCTTATTTGTCTATATTTTAATTTTTGTACATGTTTATGTATCGTGACAGTCATTATTTTAAAAAAAAATGCGCATGCTATAAATTAGATAGTAATAAAACGCTAAAACTTACAACTGTACCCCGTAATACCATGATATGATTGATTTTCCGATACTGGTTTAAAAGTCCCGAGAAAGTAATCGATAATGGACAGTGTTAAAATAGCAAGTAGACCAATTTGCATTTTACTTTCAAAACTTGTTCCGATAAATACAATTGCCATTAATATACAACATGAAACTGAAATTTAAAAATATATGGGTGATCTCTGTGAAGTATTTGTTCTTTGCACTTCCATGTTGGCCCATTCTGATGGTACCACATAATTTTTCGAGCTAAATTATTGCATGATTTGTTCTATCTAAGAAAATCATAACAACAACCATTTGGGATACTTCACTTTTCATAAATACAATAATTAATCAAGTAATCGAAAATTTTCATCTCTTTCAACTTCAGAGTGAAAAAATAGTTAAAGAACGCTGAAAGAATTCTCGAAGGTTCGAAAATATCCTAAGAAATATCGAAAATATCCGAAAATATCCTAAGCTGCGATATATTGTTGCCAAAAGAAAGAATGATTATCTATCGATCGGAATACGAACTATTCGGAAATGTCTAAGAACAGAGTGATAATATCATTAAATGATAATTTTATTGAAGTGTTTGGCAATTTCATTATTTTATTTTTCCTTCCAAATTTCGCTTTAATCCTCTCTAATACGGATTGTTGAGTTTCAGTTGTATGTTTAGAATAAATTCAGTAAAATGAACAATGTATCCATGAAGTGCGTTTTTTATGAATCATTGATATCATATTAGGCTGTAAAACTAATTTAAATTCAGATAAGAGGTCTAGTCATTAACAAATCTAAATGGTTAAAGCACGTTAAATTAAAGTTAAAACAAGTTAGTTTAGATTTTTTATGCACATACCAAGACCGATGATTCTTACATCGTTCATTCCACCATCAATAATTGCATAACTATTTTCTTCCAGCAAATCTCGTACTGTTTCAGCAAATCCAACGACATACATTGCTGCACTAACTGCATTTGCTACCGAGAATATCAAACCAATTGAGCCACCAAATTCAGGACCCAATGAACGACTGATCTGAAATTTAGCTGATAAACATCAGTTAAATTAATTTGCAATGCTCAATATTTGGTCTTTTTGGAAAGGCAAATGTGGAAATGATCGCATGAGTGCAGAAAATTAACCCAATGCTGAGATACCACTGTAATATATGTATGATCCACGAAAGAACTAAATCTAAAACATCTCCCGAATCGTAATAAGAAATTGCGCAATTTTTAAATTAGAAAGGAAGAGATGAAGAAATTGGTATCATAAAATTACATTAGACTCGAACAGTCGTCCGATCTTTCATCACTCGAATCTGAAGATTTTTTTTTACCAGAAAAAACTTCACAAATAACTAACCAGAAAATAAGCACCACCACCTTTGACGTCGCCATTTGTGCAAATAGCGCATGTTGAAAGTGCTGTGATGAATGTTACCACAGAAGCGAGAAGTACAACCATACATCCTAAGACTGAAATTAAACAAAAAAAAATTAATTCCGTTCTTTCTAACCGAAAATTTAGAGATGATTAGCGGAAATATCTATCAGAAAGAGTAAGCAAAAGATTACTCAACATTTCCAATCTAGAAGGAAAGCAAAGTGTCAAAGTTCTGAAAGATGACGTGATTCCTAAATGCAACCGGAGTAGTTAATACTACAGATGAATCAACCATTCTTAGCTAATTAGGGGGAACTACAAAGCACAATTAGAAACTAGTTATTAATACAAAATGATAGTAATAACACTGATTCTAATAGTAAAATTTTGCAATTTCTATATTCTCAATATGATAGAGGGCAGGATTGAAATAATTAACTTTTTCATCACAATTATTAAGTAAATTATTGAAATAGTGTATTATATAGCACAAAGTGATTGAAAAAAGTCCTATAAATGATTTTTCTATAAGGCATTTTTATTGATTTTGTTGTGAAACTCTCTTACTGATAAAAAATCTATGCAAATATATGAACAGTTACTATTATGATACGATAAATATTAGACCACGAACAACTTACTGATTCCAGCTTGTCCGGCAACCCAACTAATACGTAAATAAAGCATCACACCGAAAATGTTCAGTATGCAACGTACAAAAACACCTTGAATCCAACCGAATTTAGTCCGTGCAACAGTTGCCGGAGGCTCAAGCTTATCAAGTTTTGCTGTTGCCTCCCTTTCGCTATTTATTATATCGTCAGCATCCTTCTAAAAAAAAAATAACAAAATGATAATATTTATTATCATTGAAGTGCTTAACAACATAATTTCTTCATTACTGTCATTTAATCAATTTTTTCTTTGACATTCTTAAATTAAAACTACGGTTTGAGCTAAAATCGCTTGAAAAAGCATTATTCACAATATTAATATTCCATATTTGTGTAGCAATTGAAATGAAGTTTTTTCAGCAATAAAATACAGTACTTTGAAAATAAAATTCAACATTATGACATTCAAAACACTACGGTATAATATAATGCGTATACAATGAACCATAATATTATACGCAGATTTAAATTCTAATTTTCTTTTAGCAAGCAAAACTTACCTTTACATTAGTAATTAATGCATACCATACCGATGAGATCATAAAAGTCAAAAAAGATAAGAGAATTTTGGAATGGACTCAAGAAGATAGAGAATAATTGTCATCAGTAATTAGTAATCAGAATTGATCAATTCATTGCTCATATTATGAATCATTTTTATGATCAACATCAATATCAGTAGATGTACAACAATATAAGCGCAATATTTGATTGCTTAAGTAAGGGAATCTACCAAAGGGAAATAATATTAATTCAAAACAAACCTTAAATTCATCGATCCCAATTATAGTATCTTGAGCATTCTCACCATGTATTAATTGTTTCATTGATGGTCTTGATGTTATAGCACTACCTTCATCTACAGAATTACGATAGAAATCAATGATAGGTGGATGCTCAATTGTTTGCATATTTCTGAAATACAAGAATAATCATATCAGGAATAATCGGGGGAAAAGAAAAGAAAAATAATAACCTCCAACTTTTCAAATTGAATGTTACAGTATGTTCTTCCGTTTCACTAGAATTCTTCCTTCCTTTGGCATCAGTTTCCACCGAAAATCTTACAGTTCGTTCCGTTCCATTAGTAATCGATGGAGATGTTTGAATGCTACTAGTAATTTCATTCATACTGTTTTTTGAATGAGAATTTTCTTCAACCATTTCAGGTAATATTTCGGTAGCACTCTTTACATTCGATAATATCTGAAAATAAAATTTTGAAAAATTCAAATTTCTTGATTAAATGACAAGTGGTGAATTTTGAACTAGCAATCCTTGTATTCTTCCTAATTCGTTATTCTTCTCATCATTTTATAATCATAAGATGTTATAGAAGATATTATAAGACAAACAAAAGGTCCGCTGATTTTCATTTTCTATTAAGAAAAGTAGCTAACGTTACGGAAAAAAAATACATTTTTTATTTAGATAAGTAACAGTAACGATAAACAGATGTGAACAGGTGAAAAGTAAAGTTATTGAATAATTCCCCATGCCAATAATTCAAGTTTCCACTTAAAATAGTTTCTTATCCATTGAAAATAAGTAAATTTAAAATGGTAAGTTTGCATCTGACATTCCAATAATTTGTAATTAAGTAATTTAAAAATCTTATTTATGTGAATCCTTTAATTTTTAAAAAGGGAATGATTTAAAGATTTCATTTATGTTTCCATGCAAAGTAGAACATTTAGCAATTTAATAGCAGAATTATGATGCAGAATTTACAATTAAAGAAAAATTTTTAATCGAATCCATTCAGGAAATACTAAAAAATAAATTGAGAATGTAGGATCAAAATTAATCAAAAATCCATTTGAAATGAAAAATTTGAAATTTCCGATAAATCATTTTAGCAACGAGAATTTTAGCATTTGAAAAAATAAAAAAGCTAAAAATATAATTTAAAAATTGAATAACAAGCATAATTACACGATCATATTGTGGTAATTCAAATAGTGTTTTACTTTTTTGGTCAATTTCAATTTATTTTCAAGAGCATTGATGAATACAATGATAAGTTAGCAAGCTTCTCGGTGCGAAAAGCAGTGATTTAGCGAAACATAATACCAAGAATTCTCTGGAGTGATGGATAACATAAAGAAAGTAATGAGATGAATTGCTTGGAGAATACTATGGGAGACAGAATGATAGTTGAGATGAAAAGCATTCTCCATAATCTATGGACCATTAATCTATGTCAATTTTGACGACTACATAATTATATGTTTATGGATTTCATTTTATCACCTAACGGTTTCATCAATCTTACCCATCAATGGCGATAAAATTCAAAGACGAATTCATTCTACAGAGGCCAAATGCCAGAGAAAAACTTATCAAACAATGTTAAACATTCTTAACACTTTTGATAGGGTTCCAAATTATGGAAAAAGGAATATTTGATCAGTTTAACAAAACAAACGCAGAGAGAAAATATTTCTCAAAAATTTGCGAACAAAGGAAGGCCACGTAAGAGTGAAATTATTTTGGTCGATAATCAGGCATTCCTCGGATATGTGGAAGCTAGCAAAAATTAAGGAAATCAAAGAAGTCAAAAATGAAAAAATAAGAAGCAGAATATTGAAATTATCGCATGGAATAGATAATAAAAATTTATAGACTGAATTAAAAATAGCTGAGAAATTGTCGCAGGACGAATTTACATTTACGCGAATTAGGAGCGCAGTAAAACGACAAATTCAAGGGAATTGAATTATATGCCTGCTAAACCAAGAAATTCAATCTCTATAAAAGTCAATTTGTTCGGGAATGTCGAATAAGATCGAAACAAATTTCTCTTCCAATATTTTAATTGAATGATACACATATTCTTCTAATGTATTGATTATAATAATGTAGTATAGAGTGAGTGGTAATGTTTAAACTTCTTATCACGTCTAAAATCATCATGTTTACAGTAGTAGACAAAATACCCATTGTAAAAATTAAGCCTAACACTAATATGTAATTTTTTTTATGTTTTCACAAAAGTACAATTTTGTCTAAGTAACCATAAACCGTCTTGCTGGATGGTGGTTAAGCTTAATTTGGAAAGAGCCGAAAACTCTATTATAAATCCTTTATGTAACTCTAAAAGACCAAATCTTTGTTGTACATTAATACTACCATAAAAGAGATGGAGTCAACTACAGGTTATGCCATTAGCGGTATCCTGATGCTTCGTTACCCCTCTACATACTTAAAAATGGACCGTGATAGGAGTAACGATTATATCCCAACTCGTCAGCTATGACAAAACTTTAGGCCCAATAAAAATGATTTTTAATTTTGTTGAAAATTCACTTCCACGGTAAAATTTGAATAAATTTTCACAAAGTAAATTTACATCTATTATTAATTTTCTCACTAAAAATTTCTCAACTTATCGTCATTAAATCAACCACCAAAAAAATAGCAATACACGTTGGACAAGAATGTAAACAGACGTACGTAATGCAAAACTAGCGTATGCAAAAATAGTTTCGCAAATTATCGCAATCAACAATCTCTCGGAAGCAACAGCACGATAATAAAACTGATCGTAGTAGCTAAAATTACATTGGCAACAAATTTCAATCACAAAAAAAAAAGTTTAACTCAAACTCTATTATTTGTTGACGAACAAATACCGTAAGACATTTGAACAAGAAGAAGCGAACATTTCGAATACTGGATCTCATTGGAAAACAGCATAAAATAGAAAAAGCCAGAGGAAAAAAATGTGAAAAATGTAAAAACTAATGAAACTCAAATGAATACAAAATTCAAATTCAAATGTGTCATATCAGAAAAATAGAAAGAGTAGGAGCAGAAAATGAAATTTTTTGTACAATGATTCCTTGTTTGAATATTTTGAACAAGAATATGTATTGTGCGGGAAAAAGCATTTTTAAAACAAATTTGCATTAATTTTTCTCAACTTGAATTGAAATTCAATAATGCTTAGCAATAAGTGAGCTGAAGGAAAATCCCTTCCACAAAATTTGCTAAATTATGGTAGTACTGCATAGCAAAGATTCGTAATTAATGGAAATTTTATAAAGTAACAATAATCAATTGATATTTTTGCCGAAATATTCCTTAATGAAAACTATTTTCGACAAGTTTTATACAAATTTATGTCATTTGCATGAGATGTCTAATTAACTGTGTTGTTGACTAGTTTAGTTGCTTCAGATAAATTGATAAATTTAAGAAAATTTAGAATTTCTAAAGCAAAAAAGAATTTCAAAAATTGACAATAAAAGACAAATAAAAATTCTTGTTAACTGCGAAATTTTCTTATAAACTCAAATCATACTATTAATCCTTAATATAAGACTAATTCACTTCAATATATTTCAGAATTTTATCGCAATATATATTCTAAGAATATTACTTTTTCGATTGTGTACTATTAATATTTTAGTGCGTTTCTTCTCTGTACTAGTACGCGTACATAGTGTGAGCATGTGTGTATGTGTGTATGTGTGTGTATTTATGTGTGTTGTGTGTATGTATGTGTATGTGTGTGTGTGTTTGTGTGTTTATGTTTGTGTTTTGTGTATGTAAGTTGGAAAATCCTTAATCCGATGTTTCATTATATTACAAAACGTCATATATACATAAAGGTTAGTTTTCTCATTAGTAAAAACTTCTCATTTTCCCATTAGTTTTCTCATATTCTCAAAAATTAATGCGATATCTCCAATAGCATACTTATAGCTAAGCTAAAGGAAAATAAGCTTCATAAATCCTTTGAATTTCGTAAAATATTTTGAAATTTTGCTTTTAGCGAGAAGATTGAAAAAATATTTGACATTTCTAACTAAATTTATTATGTTATTAGGGATAGTAGTATCGATAAGTATTTCATATAAAAGTAAAAATACTAATAAAACTTATTTACTTTTGCTTATTGAGTAATATCAGGTAAAAAATGAAAAAAAAAAGTCTATGTTAAAATTTTCCGGTAACAATATCAAAAATACCGAAGAGCAAAATGAATAATTTACTTTAATTTTAATTAATATTTAAAGTTGAGAAGATTTCAAAAACTTTAGAGAACATTTATAAACAATCAATAATTGTAAGAATTGAAGTATTTTTAATAACATTAATATTATCTTTTCTCTCTTTGACATTGAAATAATTTCCTCATATTGCTGCCTTTGTTAATTTAAAATTATTATTATAGCAATGAAATAAATTTATTGTGAAAAGTGCAAATAATTGAAAATATATGAATTAATGGAAAAAAAATGAACAAAATATGAAAAATTGTAATTGCAAAGCAAAGAAAGAACGATCCAATAAGGAATGAAAATAAATTATCACACAGGCTTGTTCCAAGCAATAACTAAAAGTCATTTCATATTAAACTTTAGTTTAATGTCCTCATTAGTTAACTGAACCATTTTCTTTCCTAACAATCGATTTAACTCTATTTTGTCAAAATTTTGAAATCTTTTTAAATTTAAATTTCAAAATCAATAAAATCTTTTTTTAGTGAGTTAATTAAATAAAATATTGTTTCTAATTCTTTTTTTTTCAGTATTACATCATATATAATATGTTTTAGATGAAATTTTTGAACCAAAAATGAATAAATACCTCAAATCGACTCATCGCACTATCCTTCCTTTTTACAGCTATCGATTCGGGAATTGAAAATGGTGGTTCACTGGCTGATTTTTGCATTTTTCCCATGGCTGAGTTTTGCATTTTTTCCGTATCAAGTTCAGCGTTTGCTGTTTCTGCTGTTACTGCTGTTGGTGTTGTTGTTATGGCTGCTGTTGTTGATGATGGCAATAAATCATTTGCATCTAATTCTAATTTCGATACCTGAATGAACAAAATTAAAAGCAGTTAGAAAATATTGTAATGAAAAAAAAATGAATGGTTTGGAAAATCTTGTAAAAATTTTTTATAAATGAAAAACAATACTATAATTTAAATCAATAGCAATTCATTTTTTTTAGCTAATAAATATCACAAGCGCCCATAGCATTCCTTATTCCATTTAAAGAGATGTAAAAAAAAAATGGTCAAATAAAACAAACAATAAAAGAATGTAAACAAATAATTTAAAAAAACCAAAAAAAAAGAAGTCAAACGAGAAAATTTATTTGTAATTTTGCCTAATTTTATATCAATTAGATTTCCTTCCAAAGCTTTGCTTTCTAAATCTAAACTCTAATTTTTGCTATAGCTGCCTCTCTATCTCTCTCTCTCTTTGTTATTTTCTCCAGAATAAAGTTACTGAAAATTGTAAATTCATATCCATCACTAAAAATCACTAAAAATTTGTCATTCAAAACAGTGAAAGAAAAAACATGAATGAATTTACAGATATATGCAGAAAATTTGATTTTACAGCTACCTGAAAACGATTCATTGATACATTCCGGTGTACATCGGATTCTTGCTCACCACTTGAATTAGCTGCAGTTAAATCGCTAGCATCAATTGTTGTTGTTGACATCTGTAATAAAAGTGAGAAAAAAAAGAATTTGCAAATAAAATCTTTTGAAAGAAAAGAATGCATTTTCGTTATGAGAACAGCTGGTAATAAATTAAATCGAATATAATACGCATAACTTTTAATAATAAGAAATGTATAAAGGAAAACAATCATAAACAAATAAATTTGATTAAATATAAATGGATTATTGCCACTTCGTTAAAGTCTTATTTGCACCAAACGTGCTTCAAATTTCATTAGTTGGTTTGGATAGATCCAGAAAAAACAAACATAATGCACTAGAAACAGATAGTATAGCTTAACAAAAATATAGAACTTGAAACTTTGGCAGATTTATTTAATTTAATCTGTGTATCATTAGGTATTGGTTAAAACGATAAAGCTTAGCATGTCATAGTTAACAGTTATGTTGAATGAATTATTGATTTTTCATTTTTTAAATGCATACACTAGCATCTTTAAGATTTTAAAATGATAAAAAATAGTTTCGGCTAAGATCTGAGCAAACACTATTCGATGCAATCAAAAATGAGAGAAGGTCGAAAAACTGTGATTTTTTGCACAGCCCAATCAAGGTCATCAATACTGTCCACAATATTTCTATATTTTTTTTTGTATTCAAATTAAATTTTTGTATTTAAATAACAAAAATATCATTGCTATATCAAAAAGTTTAAAGTTCACATTCTAAATTATCCAACAATCATAGTGCTAAGCAGTAGAAGGAAAAAAAAAGCCAAATATTAAATGTGACTAATTTACTTTTTTTATTTTTGATAAAAATAAAATGAGCTAAACTTGAAGATTCTATTCAGAATCTTTAATTTGAGGAAACAATTGAGCAAATATTAGTGAAAAAAGAATGGATAAAAACTTATTGTCTATAATATTTTAAAAGCCAAAAAAGCCTAGTGAAGCAGAATAGTGAAATGATGCAAACAAAAACAACTTTTGATGGTATAATTTCATGATGGAAGATAAGATAGTTGGAAAAAAGAAAAAGACAAGAATAGCGTGAAATAATGAAGTAAAAGAAAAAAAGAGAGTATGAAAAATGATTGCTCAGAAGTATTCAACGAATTGGTAGTGTATTCGAATGTGAAATTATTTTTCCTGAAAATTGCATCGGAAATAATTTGATAGACCAAATTAATTAGTAATAATTCCTTCTAATTTCTATCATATACTTCTATCAATACATATCCTTTTGATTTCACATTATAGAAATGAAACATTTAAATTTCAAATTCTGCTTGATAATTAAAATTTTGCAACCACTAACAATATTTACTTTTTTTCTTCAAATTATAATATAGATAAAATTAATGCTTATTAGAAAGGAATGAATAAATTACTTTAATGTTGCAACAAAACTTCTATGCAAATATTATTTTACTAATTTGGTAGATGAAATGAATTTTAAAATGATTTTCATAAAACCAATAAACAGGTGGCAATTATGTTCGTTGTAGTGAATGTGATGACCAATGTTTGTAATATTGCTTATTTATTCAACAAAAAATAAAATAAAATGTTTGAAGCTGAAAGTAATGTATTATTAATGAATAAGATACCGTATAATATAACTGCAAGATTTCTTTGATGAATATTTGCAGGTTTAAATTATTAAAAATTTAGTTGTAAAAAGTTCCAAAGAAAATTTTTCATTTATTTAAAAATTTTCGTTTTAATTTGTGGTTGACTTCCAGTTTCCGGTAGCGTTTTTTTTTTTTCGAATTTGATAAATATGCTAGAAATGATACAATGAATTTTGAGAAATTTAAATAAATTGAACTAAGAAATATCTTTAATCTAATAACGAATTCTTTTTAGGTAGTATTGTCATCAAGGAATGAGAAAGGAGGGAAAGACAAATATCATGGAAATTTCGGGAAGATAGTGGTAGATGTCGTTTGATATTTTTTTATCATTAAGAATGGGAATTCAAAATAAATTTAAATAAATCAAAATTGATGAATTCATTTATTTTTGCTTCAGAAGTTTTTCATAAGGATATCTAGAAAAAAGTAAATAAATTACGGCTATTCATAAGAGTATCTGAGGAAAAAATGAAACATGCGATTTATCGTATGACTCAAAGTTTTCATTGAAGCATTCAAGAATGGGAAAATAAAATGAAGAGTTAGCAATTTATAGATTAAGAAAATCTAATAGCTAAATCTTAATATCGACAAGTTTTGATCACATGGTCTTGTAAACCTCCGCAAAAGATCGAAGACGACTGGAACTTCTTGACGTTTTATTTTTTTTTTTATAGGTTTATTAAGCAATTTTGATCAATATTTAAAAGAAAGAGTTAAATGAAAAATTGGGAAGAATGAAAGATTAAAAGTGAAAATATACAGAATACAAGATGAAATTTGAAGTAATGTTTAGATCAAAATTCAGCAGGATAACTGACAATGCAAATGCAAAGAAATTTGCTTTTCGAAAAGCCATTTACTAATTTCAACTTAAAACCGAATAATATAAACATATTGCTAAACATTGAGAGCTTTTCTTTTTCTTAAACCGAGAAAACAACTATTTCAGGCTTATATTTGCCAAGCAATCAATCTTCTGTTATTATTTTATTATAAGAAAAAAAAATCATTAAATTGAAAGATTTTTTTTTACCATTAAATTGAAAGAAATTTTTAAATTGAAAGAATTAGACAGAATATGGAAAAAAAAATCTTTGGAATTAGCACAGTTATACTTTTGGAAATAGAAAATGATACTCCAGTCAGATAAAACTGTTATACAGGAAAACATCATGTTTATCAATGTTTTATATTATTAATAATAAATTATCAATGGTGTAACTTGTTACAATACTGAAATCCTTAAAAAATGATGTAATAATAAACGTAACATAAGTTACATTAAATACATAACATTCTTAACTGAACAAAATTCAACAAAATACGAAAAAATCTCTATGTTAAAGTTACTAGCAAAGTTTACTAATGAAAATCTGTCTCTAAATTTCAGGTCTTGTACGGATCTATAGATCATTTGAAAAATTAATCAGAAAAAGATAAACTTTAGAAATAATTATTTTCCATCAATAAAATTAAAAGATGGATCATTTTCCTGCAATTTATCCTAACAATTTCAATAATCTGAATTTAATTATTTATGAAACAATGGCACAACAAATATTTAAGGACAAATACCACTTGATACAGTAATGAGTTTAATTGACTGTAATTGATTTATTTTTTAAATTGATTAAAATTTCGATGATCCATATATCAATTGTTTTTAAGACTACATGATTTGCTTATACTGGACTAATTTCTGTAAAATTAATGCAGAAAAAAATCACAGTGGTGAAAAAAGACAAAAATAAATAAAGGGCAAAGAGAAGCAGAGAGAAAAATGAAGAATAAACAAAATTTATTTAATAATAACAATGATGTAATAGCAGGAACAAAAGAAAAATATGTATTCAAGGCCACACACTGAAGTGAAAATATGGTCTTCAGATGAACAACTTTCCAGTTTTTTTTTTGTGATGGAAAAAACACTTTGTTGGAATTTCAAGAGTCCAGAAATTGATATGACATTTCACAAGTCAATTCCATCAAATATATTACAACAATCTGATAGCTATAGGAATCCGGTAAGAATGAAGATTCAATTTAATAAAAACAATTCATGAAGTCTATAATAAAAAGCAATTTATAATGTTATATAAAAATAGAGAGGAGAGCTAAACAAGTAACTATATAATGAATATCTTGTCCGCTTAATTGATTCAATTAATTAAAGGATGAAAAAAACAAATTAATTTGATGAATTGCTCTGTTTATTTGTGAGAAATTACATATGAAATTAATGATTAGAAAAACTACTGTTAAAAATCGCATTAATGATTAGCTTTTTCTTTTTTTTTTTGTTCTATTCAAAAAATCGTAGTAAGAAATAAAAATCAATGAAGCAATTTTGAATCCTTTCACTGTCTTTTTCCATTCTATTCTTTTCAGTATAAAATCATTATTTCAACAATGATATTTGATAAACATTCAAAAATATTAGTGTAAAGTGTAAAAAAGACAAAAAAAATTATCAATAAAAAAAAAAGTAAAATAAAATTTTCGATGGAAAATAAAAATTATTGTCAGTGTTTTTATTTGCACAGCTATCAAATTTAATGGTTCCGAAGCATAGTTTTGTCAACAAAATAATTCCAATACAAATTCATTTCTATTATATTTATTTATTTAAATGTTAATTCTTAATGTTATTTTTAAAGCAATCATAATTTATACTTATTGACTGAATATAGAAGAGCTAGTTCGTAATACTCATAAAATGCAATCAACAATTTTTTTATACTGTAAAATTGAATGCAACTTCTTATTAAAACAACTCATTAATAATGCTTTTCATTTTTATTTCGTTGTATTTTTATCATTCGTAATAAAGTGTCCGAGAAATAATTTATCAATGTGCTTTCTTATGATGATAAATAAGCTATTTTGAGCTTTTCAATTTCTTAATTTTATTGAATTTTAAACTATGTAATAAATTCGCATCTTATCTTTGTTTATAGTAGCAAAACAAGTAATTAGTTAATTTTAATAAATTATATTTACTATGCCAGCAAATGCAAAAGTACATGAGAATACGAATCGTTCATTAAAAATTTGAATAGAAAATGAAAAATTTTCGAATTTATAAAAATGAAAATGTAAAAATGAAAATGTCCGATAAAAAAGTCATAAGAAAGTTTCAATACTTGAAAATTTGAATTGCTTCAAAAAAATATTTCAAACATTTGAAGAATCCCAAGAGTTTTTCATGCTTTCATGAGGAAATTGTTAAAAACATTGCTCATTCCTGAAATCTTTCTCTTTCCTTATCATAGTAAAAATTATCAGTTCACAAGGACAACATCACTTTTATCTTTTGATATTATCATTTACCATTTTCCTTGTCTTTCCCTGAGTCTTTTTTCTTCATGATAATATTATAGAGTTCAATTCATAATTAATTTCCAGAAAAAAGTGCAATAAATTGATAAATCATTTGACTGGACATACATATCTTAAGGTAATGTATATCAGTGTCAATATCATCATTCTGATCGAATTTTGCTGGTTATTTATCGCTCTATGGCCAGTTAATGTTTCATAGTCAAAACAAAATTACTATTTGTGAATTGAAGTCCTAAAATATTATCGTGTTATAAACCAAACTACTTAATGAAGACATGATAAAGTGGCTAAAAAATTTGCATTTCAACTTTAGCTTTTTCAAAGATAAATAATTAGGTATCTCATAAGTAAAGCAAAATTGGAATTCTGTTTATTAAACAAAAAAAAAAAATGTAGCTGTTCATGAAACATTTTACAAATTTCAGACAATTGTTAACAATAATTATTCTGAGTTGAAACTTTGTCAATCATCTTGAATGAAACCAAATTCGTTGGAAAAACAAAAATTAAACCGCTGTTCACTTGCTAATACCGCTTTGGAAAGTAAAACTATGGATGGGATTCAGTTTGAATCATTTCAAAATTTAAAGTTTTAAGAGGAATTTTTCCTTTATCGGTTAACAACTCTACATGTCAGTTCTTACTCTAAGATTCAACAAACTGTTTATAAAATGTTTTAATTGCTTTTTTCTGATTACAGAAAAAAGCATTTTAAAAAATATTTCATGTAAAAATTGAAATAGCAAAAAAAAACCACATAGGCTACTTCAAATAAAAACAATTTTGACCAGTTTGAAATAAAATTGTACAATTTCAAAATTTTTTTCAAAAAAAAAATTTCAAAATTTAAAAATTTACTGATTACAACTTTTGTCTTTGCAGTGAATGAAATAATCACTTGAAACAAAATACTTCGTCACTGCATTAGTTTCATTTATTTCTGCAACAGAAGTGAAACAAAGCAAAAAGCAAATAAACATTTGATAAGCTGATAAAGAAATTCCTTCAAAGAATAGAAATTAGATCAATAAAACAAACGATTATTTTAAGTCAAAAAAAAGTCGTCAGCTGATTCATGATGAGCACAATTAAATGACATTAATTGGAGTAATTGTTTTCTTTCCAAATATATCACAAAAAGTAGTCAGTGAAATGAGAAGAAATGATAAATGATGATAAGAATAATAGACGAGATAATAACTGTAGAATGGTATTATGAAGCATACTTAATAAATATTATTTTGTATTATTTCCGTATAGGAAAAAGATAATGGAAAATAATATTAATAATAATAATTGGTAATTAATAATAACAATAATGACAAATAATATTGCAAAGATGCTAATATTTTCAGGAAAATTTTATTATCAATATATGCTATGGTTTCATGATCGATATGTTTGCCATATAAGTTAAATTACAGAAAAAAACACGAAAGTTTTACAAATTTTAAAAATATTCATAGCATTCACTATGTATGTCAAAAAATAATGCTTTCAAATAATTTGTTAATGAATCTGCTTACTTTAAAGTGCAAGCATGTGGCATAGCAAGTTTTAATTTTTTTGTGAATTATGACATCTTTGATCTTTGAACTTGATTTCAGCATCAAATTTCACGAAAATTTACTGTATAACTCTAAATGAAAATCTCTCAAAAAAATAATTAAAAAGACGAAGATATTTTACGACTCAGTTATAAATTTTAAGATTTTAAAAATATTTAATTATTGAGATAAATCAGCATAAAGTTGGGATGTTTGAAATTAAATATTGATTAAAATCCAGTAGTTATTCATTCCTCTCAGTTATCAACATTTCTTTAAAATTCAATAGAATTTATTTCATTTTTTCTAATGCAAAATAATCTTCGAAAAACAATAATTCTTCAGAACCAAATTGTTTATGGAGAATTTTTCACTAAGCAAAATTCCTATCATTCCTTCAGACCACTAAATTTCATAAATAAAATTAAATCGACTTGATCAAACTTATGAAAATAAAATATAAAGTTCGACTGAAGTGTGTCATTCATCAGTGTTGTTAAATTATCATCATCAATGTGTTTGCAAACAGTTAAGGCTATTAAGAAAGACATAAATTTGAAAAAAAAAAGAGAAACGAGAAATTTTCTGAAAAATCGTGTAAATGTGATCAGTTGTGATGGCGAGCAAAAATAAACTTAGGATTGAAATTAAAAGTTCAATAAGTTAAATGCGAAGAAAAATAGAAGTAAAATAATTAATTCTTTTTTTTATCAACTTACAAGTAAATAAATTTATGCATGAAATCGAAAAATTTACGATAGCATCAGTTAGCGCACTATTCAGTAATGGAAATAATCAAGTACAAAGATATGACCAAAAATAAAAGTAAGTTTATCCTAAAAAATGATCTAACATACCATAATGATAAGCATTGAGATAAGAATTGGCAAGAATTTTTTCTGCCCAAAAAGACAAAATAAAAACCAGACTGGAAAAACAGTCAATTCTTGAAAGTTATGCAAAATAAAAAATAAATCGGAAAGTTCCTCAAACTTTCTTGATTTTCATTGATTCACAAAAAAAAAAAAAAAAAAAAAAAAAAAAAAAAAAAAAAAAAAAAAAAAA
>JARVGP010000452.1:4463-48720 GCA_029876185.1 Mansonella ozzardi | reverse complement strand
AAAAAAAACACCAATTTAATTTATTAAAAATTCTATTTTAAAAAAAAAAAAAAAAAAAAAATCTCCATTTTTTCTCACTTTAAAAATAAAGTTATCTTCATATAAATGATACAAAGATATGATTTACGCTTATAGAGAATGAATGATCAATTTGTATACCAATTTATATCAATATTTTTTAACTGATATCTCTGTTCATAATCATAATTAATATAAAAAGAACACATAACCGTCCTGTCGAAGCACAAAAATTCTAAGCTGATAACTCTGCGAATGATTTATGGCCAAAATTAAATTCAATTTAAACAAAAGTAAGCATCTTACAACTAACACCTATAATCATAAATAATACAATACCTGTCCAATATGCTTATATTCAATTTCTTCATTGCTCGAAAAATTTCCCCGAAATTCGTCCTGTGTAAGATTTGTAGATGATTGTCCTAGAAGAATTCATTCAAAATAAGTTACATTGTTTCTCGGAATGGTTTGTCAATTTTTAAAAAAGATAAAACTATTTTGAACAATCACTAAATATGCATGAAATTCATTTCGAAAATATTTCAGCAAGTTTTAAAATTTTTAAGTATCACTTGAGAGTTTGTTTAAGTCTTCTGTCTGAATTATTCATAAAGTCTCCAAACATTTTTTTTATTATTGCAATATGGAAATACAATGAAATACAGTTGGTTTGCTTCAAATTAGCATTCTACAAATGTTACAAATAAATAACAGACTAGATTATTTTAAAACCATTTTAATGTGAATGCAGCAATTTTAATTTTAAAAGTGTAGAATTAAAATTTTAATCAATCTCAATAATAGTAGATAAGAGATCTCAATAATAGATTCCACTTACTTTTGTTTTTTGGTTTGCCCGCTAAATCAAAATTCCTATCATTACGATGATAGGAATTTTGATTTTGACATAACGATGAAACAGAAGACGATTTGACGACATTGATATTAGAATCCAGTAAAATTATCAGAGACCAAACCAGCAGCTATAAATATTAATAATTATAAATAAAGATCTGCTCTTTCTTCCCTTCAAATATCTTTAATAATTATTGTTAATAGCAGTAATATTGTTTTTTTTTTTTTTTTTCTAATACTTGGCAAGTAATCTAAATACTTAAATAACATCAAATGATGCAATACTTAATAATACTCAGTAATGAATAATTATTTTGCAATATTACTTATTTCATTTATAAATGCTACAATTTCCTCAACAAAAAATCAATGATATTTCCAAGTGAAATTTAGAACTACCTAATATTTCTATCTCCAACTATTTATTCCCAAATATAACCTTAATTAATTGCTGTCAATCCTATAAATCACCAAGATAAAAAAATGAATAACAAAAATACCTTTTTTGAAAAAACTGCTGCTGCTCTAGCCATTATGATTTTAAATAATCTATTTTGAACTCTTTACTTGAAAATCTCTATTTTGATCGATTACCATAATTGGAATAAGGTTTAGCAATTTAAAAAAAAAAAAAAATTAGTAGCGATCATTCATGTTTCGTTTGTTTTATTATTAAAATAAATAAGGGAGAAAGATGGGAAGAGAGAAAGAACGAGAAAAAGAAAGAGTAAAAGAAGAGTATTCATCATCAAATAATTTATAATATTTTTTAGAAATCACAAACTGATTTCTTTATTATTTTTTCAAAACTATTGAATGTTTTTTGAAATAATTTAATAATTTCAAAGTAAGAAAAAAAGCAAAAAAAAGGAAAAACTAATAAGAATCAATGATAAATATGAATCAAAGATAAATACGAATCAAAGATAAATACGAATCAAAGATAAATACGAATCAATGATAAATACGAATCAATGATCATAAAGAATGAATTGTAATTAAAATAATGTCAGTGTTGAAAATATATGTATAAGAAAAAAAAATTCTTTTCTCCTTATTTCAAATTTTTGAATTAATTTTTGTTTTTTTTTTTTTAAAATTAAAAATTGGTAATAGTGAAATAACAATTACTGGGGAGAATAATTTGAAGTAAGATAGAGTGAAATGAGTAAATATGATAGAATTTATTGAAATGGGGATCGGTAACGACAGAACTGGATTTGCATATTGTTCTATTTGAATTGATCAAACTCAATTTTTACCTTTTTATTTCATATTCTTCAACTTTGTCCATTATTTTTCTTTTACTTCTGCTCCTTCAATGTCTTCTTACATTTCTTCTTACAAAAAGATATTTGACACTATTCATTATCAAAATTTCCAATTTTTTGCGATTTGTTCTGCATTTCATGTTTGCTCCTGTCTATTTTTAAATACAAATGTCATTTCAATTTATTGTTGCAATGATTAGCTGTATTACTTCTGAAAACTTTGTTAGGGAAGGAGGAGAAATAAAAAAAAGAAGAAAGAGAAAAAGAAAAATGAGATGAGGAAGAAAAGGAGAAAATAGGGAGAGTATGAAAAAAGTTTATATACTTATATTTCTTTTTCAATTAAAAAAGGTAAAATATGGAAAAGTACAAAAAATTAAATTACAAGAAGTTCAACTTGGAAAGATTATTAGAAGAAAATCATTTAATGCTGCTATTACTATAATAATAAGTTATTTCGCTCTTGCTATTTTTGATATTTGTCAAAAAATTTTCTGAAGTTTACCAAAACAACTCACATTTATTAGGAAAATCGTCTAACAAACTATTTTCATTTTCATTGACAAAAAAAAGAAATTATTTATAATTAGTAAAAATAATTAATTCTCAAGCTTAAACAATAATAGCTCATTACAGGTCAATTTTAGCCTAAAAATAAATTGTAAAATATTTTAATTAAAACTTTTGTAACAACAAAACTCCCCTGAATTATTGTCGCTTCATTGATAATACCACCAGTGTTCATCCAACTCTACCAAACAATTATTTCATTCATTTTCATTACTCCATGACATTTCTGTACCTGATGTACCCGTGGAGTCATCCTTTATTTCCATGGCACTGTCATCTGAATTCATAGTTTGATCCTGCACTTCCATAGGTTTCTCTTCCGGTAACATTACTTCATCTGATGATTTCATAGGCTCGTCTAGTTGCACTTCCATAGGTTTCTTTTCCGGTGACATTACTTTATCTGGTGATTTCATAGGCTCATCCAATTGCACTTCCATAGGTTTCTTTTCCGGTGACATTACTTTATCTGGTGATTTCATAGGCTCATCCAATTGCACTTCCATAGGTTTCTTTTCCGGTGACATTACTTTATCTGGTGATTTCATAGGCTCATCCAATTGCACTTCCATAGGTTTCTTTTCCGGTGACATTACTTTATCTGGTAATTTCATAAGTTCATCCAACTGCACAAGTTTGTCAACTTCGTTCATTTTTATCTCATCAGTGACCATTGCTATCATTCCATTCTTCACTGATTCCACGTCGTTATCTGCTAAAATCATATCTTTCACCAATATTATAATTTCATCATTCATTGTATTATTTTCCAATGATAGCATAGATTTATCATTTGTCGCTTCCATATTCCGATCACTTGATGCATCAATTTTATCTTTTAATCTCCTACGTTTTGTAGCTATCATCTTCTTGTCTGCTGATAACATAGAACAATCAATTGATGCCATATCACTTCCATTTGATAGCATTATTATATCCAATTTATTAATATTTTCATCGTTGTTTTCCACAACCACTTTTTTTCGTTTTCTTAACGACATATTCTTCAATACCATATTATCCGTATTGATACCATAATTTAATCCTTTTTGACTTCCGAATTGTTTTCTTCTTTTCATATTTTGATCCATGCCTAAATAAAAAACCTTATTTTAGCAAGTGGAATTTCAATTCAATACACCCAATAGATCACTTAAGTAGATTACTTAGCGCAACGAATTTCAATTCAACACAGATCAATAGATCACCTATGAATTTCAAACCGATATATTCCGCAAAAGAGGCGGTGTTTAATGAGGTAACCTGGGATGCAATGTCATCGTTTTATTAATTGTTGATTTCTCTTGTGCAATATTTTGCACTTTCTCTAGCTATGGGAGCAGTCGATCGTTCTGTTGGCCGTGAAATTTTGTGATCCCAAAGTGGAGCATCAAAAGCATAAATCAGTATGCTTTGTCCTGCTATTCAAAGGTCATGTCGATAAAAGTGGGGAAGGGAAATGACCTAAATGAGTTCTTTAATCTTCGTAGCATATTTTCATTTATTTTCCACTAATTAATGAACGTTATATCCTTAAACCATCAAACTGACTTGAAATTTTATACGCTAATATGAATGTATTATTTACGCATTATTATGTTAGTTTATTACGTATGCACATCTAGATTTATTTATTTTAACATAGGTGTGATTACGTGGAACATACGTGAAACTATCAAGCAAAAACAATGACTTCTGTTGGCTATGCTATAAGAAATGCATCTCATGCTGGCTCTTGGTTTGTTCATTTTTTTTGTTCTAACGTACGTGTGTAGGTTAATGTTCTAAAGCATAACGTGAACATATTTTGAACACTTTTTATGTTTTATTTATGCTTGCTAAGAAAGAAAATTGTTGCATTCGTACTTCATACTTCCTTCTGCTATATTGCTTTATCTGTTGTTAGGTATACAAACGATTCAAGGAAACTAAATCGTGAATTAACAGAATGGCTTGGAGCTGCCGGCTCACGCTATGCTGGAGCAGCTCGTGCAATTATTTCACCGTAAGTGCTATCGCTGTACGACACTGAGAAATTAAACAATGCACATTTTAAATCCATAAATTTATGCTCCAGCTAGATTAATTAGGCTAAGATCTGCTAGTTCAGATTATGTATGAATATACAAATTTTGGTATCAATTATTTATACAGAATAGTAGCACGGATAGCAGTTAGTAGCAGCTAAAGGATAGCATCAGTGTGGATTAATAGCAGCGAAATCACTTTTCGATCATGATCTTCAAGTATGATTAAGTTTTTCATTTCAATATTTCCTTTCCATCATATTTCGTTTATTCTTTCTCTTGTGAATGAATAAATAACAGCTTGATATTAGCAAGAGAAGAGAAAGAGAAAATATGAAGAAAGGAAGTCTTGGGATTAAGACAAGGAAAATTTAGAGGTTTGAAGCTATCTCAATCTTGTAATATATTTCTATTAATTGTTTTTCAGACATGCTGGTTATTCATACAGTGGCAGGGTTGCAGCTTTCGCCTTCAAACAAATTATTCCTGAAACTGTGTGAGTGAAAATTTTATTTTATCCGCAAAATTACGTTATTTTTATGACTCATCAAAAGTAAAAATTGCATATTTTTAAACCTATTTCTAAATAGTTTAATCGGTCTGTTTATTAACTCAATCTTACTAACAAGATTATTAGTTGGCCTCTTGATCATTTATTTGCTATTTTAAAGAGTTGTGATTAACACTGTAACAAAGCATCGGGTAAGAACCGTTTGTTTCTATCTGCATCCTGCTAGTAAAAGATTGTTAAATGGATGATTTCTATCATCAAGAAATTTAATAAGAGAAACAAATTACGGGAAATTTGCATTTCTGCTTATAGATTTAGAATTTTTAAAATGATTGCGAGCCTTTTGGTTTTCGGCGATTTCCTTTCCAAAATCTATATGTGATAATTATTACAGTAGCATTATATTTATATTGGGACCGTCACATGTGATGTCGTTGGATACTTGTGCATTGTCGACCTGTTCGCGTTATCGTACACCCATAGGCGACCTTCAGATCGATCAAAGAAGTATTTTTTTTTTGATCTTTTCAGATGATATCAATAATTTTTGATCATGATGAGAACAAATGAATTTTGTTAGAAACTAGTGGTCTTCTAGGAAATGCGTACCCAGATTTTCGTTATAGTGGCGGTAGGAGGAGTATGCTGAAGTGTAGTTGAGCACAATAGGTCGATCATGACTACGATGTGTACTCTTGAAAAAAATTATCCAGAATATCTTTGAAAAATCTCAAGTTGTAGAGAACTGCATAATGCTAATATTTGCTGATGAAATTATCCTGTGTGCTTCACGTTAGATTTTACAACTTTTGCAGCAAATTTGGAGCTGAAAAAAACTGGAGCTTTTTCGTTTATGGATTTGCGTAGTGAAGAAGCAGAACATAGCATCGAAATGCAATTGCCTTACATAGCAAAAATTATGGAAAAGTACATTTTTATTGGATTAATTCCAAGATCAAACTGATAAGCAAACTTGGATGACAATCTGTGAAATACGTTGTTTACCTTTTTAGTAGATGAGATTGTAAGATTGAGAGATCTTCTTATCCTTTTTTGAATTTATTAAATTTCTTTTTGCAGCCGGTCAATGAATAGCTACAGCATTGTGCCAGTATTGGTAGGATCACTTTCACCTTCAAAACAAGCCAGTTATGGCAAAATATTTAGCAAGTATCTGTCAGATCCAAAGATAGTTTTTATCGTCAGTTCCGATTTCTGTCACTGGGGTATGGTAGTTTAAGATTGGTTCTATTTTTTTGAATTTAGGTGTAAATGTTAATATCCTTCAATCAGTTGCCCAATTATGAACATATCTAATTGAGACTGAGAAAAGTGACTTTGCCTTGTTTTATTTATTGATTTTTGCCCATGCTTAAAGGAAGTCGTTTCCATTTTATGCCACATGACAATAGCTCCGGTGTACCGATATATGAGCAAATTGCTGCCATGGACAAACAGGTTTCACTTTTCTTTTTTTTTTTTTCGATTTCTTATGGGAGAATCCTAACCTTTATATTTAAGAATGAGAGGATGACAAAAAAGATTGTGAAAAGGTAAGTTAATTGTTATCCCAGGGAAGTTGATGCATGAGAAAGGATATCATTCCTGTTATATTTTTGGTTAAAATCATTATGGTAACTATACTTAGCAGATATAATTATATGAAAGGAATATTAATGCGGAGTTGTCAAGTTATTCTTGGAATTGGCGAAGTATAAAATTTGAAGTCAATTATAAATAACTGGTAAATTGTTAAAGCTTGCCCGCACATGTTAACACACATTCCACCATGTTATTTTCAGGGAATGGATGCAATTTCCAGTCTTAATCCGGTCGTATTTGGCGAATATTTGAAAAAAACACAAAATACTATTTGTGGCAGAAATCCAATAAGCGTCATGCTCTATGTAAATTTATCATTTAATTACAGCGACAGATTATCCTATTTGAAAAAATGTACTAAGGATATATTAGAAACATGTAGGATATACAATGATGACATTTTGATTATTACTAGAGCTTATCGCTGTTGTTACTTCATATCTAATCTTTAAAATACATTTTGAACATGACTTTTCTGGTATATTTCTAGGCAGCAGAATATTTCCGTCAAATGAACAATCATCTAGCGGAACTTGTATTTCTCAAATATGCACAGTCCAATCAGGTATTCATTCATTTGTTAGGAAGTACGGGGTTGTCAAGTTCGATAAGACTGTTAATTTTTTTGACAAAATTTTGTTATTTCATATCTAATCTTTAAAATACATTTTGAACTAAAATATATTTTAAGATTTTGTTCGAAATCAGTTTAGCTATATGCGAATTATGCATATATCAATTTAACTGCTTTAATAAAGCAGTTAAATTGAAACTAAAACTCAAAGTGTTCATTAGAATATGAAGGATAATATCAAATACACAGAATTTCAAAATTATTTGTCCAGCTGACTCTATTTTGAGAATTCTTTGGGAAGTGAATTTTTTCTTCATCGTAACATTTTAGGCTGTCACTGATGGGAAGTGATGTAGAATGGTTTCTTCATTTCATATTTTAGTATGCCATGAAGTTTTCTGCAAAAAGTTGTAAAGCTTGCGAAGTCAGCAGGGATCTGTATCAGAAAGGTAGCTACGGATAGATTAAGCAAAATTATTATCATAGGAAAAGTGAGATTTCACTGAAATTAAATTGCATTGTTTACTAAGAATTAGATTGCGTGCCTAAGACACTTCGCTTTTTACTATAAAATCTCGGGGCACTAAATTTATCTATTTGATACTTGACGATTACTATACAATTGCAGAGCCGTAGCTTGAACGATTCATCTGTTTCATACGCAGCAGGTGCTCTTTTCATTGATCCAAGAGAGTAAACGAGTTTCGAACAATGGACATCGTTAAATGCTCTATCTGAACAATGGAAAATAATTGAATTGTAGATTGAGAATCCGTCAACATTATTTTGAAAATTTTTACATTTTATCACCTTATGAATATGTATAGTCGCAAAGAACGTACTTCTGTAACACACTCTCATCAGTAATATGTTTTTCTTTATCTTGGTTGGAAATTAAATTTAATTGCGTTCTTTTAATAAAACTAATATTGTAAAATTATTTTTATCGTTTTGTCGTTTTGCCGTGATGTATAAATCGTTTATCGTAGGAATTAGTAGTGGGTTTTTCTCAACTTACTGTTGATTACAATATTGCAATTATCCAAAGTTTAATTTGGCAGCTAATTTGACCGTAGAAACATTTCGCATATTTCTCTAGGCTTTACTGTAGTGCAATCTTCATTCTGAGATCTAAGCGTCATTTACAAATAAAAAGTTTAGAATACAATATAGCATATAATAATAAGCAATTATAACTAAAACGTAAATCTTCTGTTTTAAAATAGAAAATGTACAAAACCGCAACACAACTGTGCAATAGATCAAACATGTATCACTGGAAGATTGGCTATGAAAGAGAGTAAGTAATAACAATTACTGAAGCTAATTCAAAACTAATTCAAACTGTAACATTCCACATAATCTAACGATATGAGAACATTCCAGCAACTGCTACATGACTTTAACGTCTCAAAAAAATTTTCTAAAGACGTTCACGAGTTATAGAAAATGAGAAAAATCGTTCATTCTATATCAGGTGGAGGAGGTGAATTACAAAATGTAATTGAGCGGCGATTATTTATTACTTCCACCGAAATTCTTTTTTTTCCGCTGCTCGCTGCAACGTTCACAAAACCATTTTCCCTTTGGTGCTTCCATAAGGCCAACGCACTGGAAGTGGAACCATTCTATAGGACATTGTTTATTGTCACACATTATCATTTGACCATGGGAAACCTGCAAAATCATAGTTATTTTTCAACAAAAACTATAAGAATCTTTAAAGTGCAACAACAAAATATAAACTTAAATTTCCAATTCTTTTTTTTATTGGAAGATAACAACCTGATGGCAGATACAATAGGTGGGTTCGTTCGGGTCAACAGGCATTTCCATAACCGATGGTGCATCCAAAAACGGCTGGAATGGCGTAGAGACAGAAGCTGGAAAAGAATGTCAAGACAAAATATCACTTAATCAATTGAACCTTGTGAAACTCACCTAAGAAAAATTCAAAACTCACGCAATTTGAACCTTGTGAAATTTTTCCAACTGCCATAGAACCAGAAAGACTATTTATTTAATAAAAAAACACTGAGTTCTAGATAATGAAATAAAGAGAGAGGACTATAATTCTAATAGCAATTTTCGAGTAAAACTTCTAATGTGATAAGAAAAATATATGCAAAAATACCGTAACACTTGCAGAAAATACAATCGAACTCCGAGATAAAAGAATGTTGATGAATATTCTGATACAATAGAAGTAGAATACTTTGTATCATACCTGAACTTTTTTGAGACCAACTGTCTTCTTTTAATTTCTTCTTATCCTTACGACTCGCAATACTTTTTCGCTTCCGGTCCAGAATTTCATCTGAATATAACGCTGAGTTTTAAATCGAAAGTCTTTAGCTATTTTAGAATCAATTTTTTTTTGGCTGGAAATTGTAAATTCGCTTGCTATATTTTTGTTAAACAACTCTCACCACACATAAAAACGAGAGAAATACTACCTTATTTCATCATTTCACAAAGATACGATATCATGAAAATGGATTCAACAGTTAGAGCGGGAAAATATGGAGACAGACGACCTTGATAGCAACAAATGAGAGTTCTGTCGCGAATTTTCATATCGCGAAACTTCCAATAAGTCAATAAATCAAATTGTAAATAAATATTAATAACATTGTGAAGCATTCAATTAAATTTACAATTTTTAGATTTATTTCCATGTTTTTTATTGTTATCTAAATTCCTTTGTATTCATACAAAGAAAATGTTTTATTAGCAACAACTTAAGATATCTATCTACAACAAAGATTTGTATTGCACTTTCAATCCTTTCTCTTACCGTAAATTAACAAAGGAGCAGCTACTGCGCTATCCTACCAAACAAAGTTCATTGTTTTAGGCAATTAATTCCCCTCTTCATCTACTATATAAACTGTTAATCTTCCCACTAATAACATCTTTTGTTTATTCATTCTGATAAGTGGTTGGTATCGCTTCAAAAATGCCGCTGTTGTAAATTCTCTATTGTGCACCATAAATGATTCCCTCTTTTATCATCGGACCTTATGATCGTTTTATTAAGCTTAATCCCTCCTCTTCTACTGTGGTATATAAACTGTCAATCCTCCGTCGTAGGATTTTCATTCATCCATTCATTCGTTCTTCTTGTTCGTTTGCTCACTTGTGTTCACACTCGCTTATACATTTTTTTCTGCATTTGTTTAATGAATGATTTGAAGAGATAATAAAAGGTTAAATTACCCAAGTTGGAGGTTCTCCCACAATTCAACACACACAATACAACACCCTCAATTCAAAGCACTATATTCAACATAACACAACAATCCTCGGTCAAAACGTTGAAAAATATTGGCTAATAATTGACCTCTCGCAAGAAATTCACGACAAGTTCAGTGCTAGATGCGTTCAAAAAAAGGATGATTTAAACTATATTAAATTGTAAATGCAATAAATCTGAACACGGATATTCCGATCATTCATATAAGCGGCTCATTGATAATATTTCCATATAAATATATAGCTTAGTTTATAATTACAACAGATATTCTAACATTTACCGCCGCTTTTATTAGCTTTTGCTGCTGCTGCTGCTTCCAAATATTTTTGTCGTATCGTAGCTTGAAGTTTCACCGAATCATTATCCAAACGTCTGATGTGTTTATCAACAAGTTCGTATGTATCTGATGCCAAACGGATCTTTTCATTAGATAACCGCTCGACTTCTGCAAACAATGCCTGCAAAAGTTGTCGGAAACAGACTTAGAGGAACAATGAATCATGCATGAGGACAAACTTTTCTTTGAAATATGGATGGATCGACCTTGTCACCAGAATAACTGGAAGTGGATTTTGAATTTTACGCCTGCGATCAACTTAATAGATAATAACAATAAAAAATAACACAAGTTGTTTATCATTCTAAGTAACTGGCACTGTCAATAAAAATTAAAAGATAACGAAGCAACTATAGCTGCTAAGTTTATATTTAAAGATCTCTACGAAAAAAAATCGACTGAAATTAATGGGTACAAAGAATACAGTAATGAAAAAACTAACTGGACAAGACTTGCATAAAATTAAATTACTTAATTAACTATTTAAATATAGTCTGTTTAATAGCATTTTATGGCAAATAATACTAATTTAGTTTTAATCAAGTCATGTTCATATATCATGTTCCGCTCCAAATTTTAAATTCTTGAACAAAATACTTTCGATGAAATAACAGAAAGTAAGAATTAAAACAAAAAAAAAAATTACCATAATTTCTTTATTAAACGAAACTGATGCATTTTTTGGCATTTTTTGATGTGATTTTACAAATAGTCTTAACTTTCGATCAATCTCGGCTGATCTTTTGTGACATTCTATATCATATTTTCGAATCCCTTGCAAATTCTTGGCCAAATCATTAGGAAGCGTAGATAAATTATCCAAATAATGATCTAACATAACTGACATCTACAACAGCAACTATATTATGCACAGTATAGAGATATTATTACATTAAGTAATATTGTCATTCATATGATAGCCATAATTAATCTTTCCAATTTCAATTTATCATTAGGATAAAATGAAACAGATTAAAAGGCTAAAAATAGTTGTTATGATTCCTAATTCACGCTCAATTTAAATCACTAACAGTACAGCTTCAGCACAAGTCACCAATCGAACCGTAAGTTCGTCTTTTTCACAGATACAAAATAACCTACCCTTGTCCAATTATTTCTCCACAAATTTTTATATTGTAAATATTAAAAAATATATTAAAAAAAATATATATATATATATTGCATAAAATATTACAGAACAAAAGCAGCCCACTTGTCTCAAAATCTTGCTTAATGCAAAATTTAACAAATTTAAACTGAACAGCATTTCTATTTAACGAAATATAAACCATCATTGTAAAATCATTACTAATTTACAACATTCATGAAACATTCCTTGCTTTAAATTAATAAATAACTAACACTCTCTTTTTATACAAAATTAATATAATGCGATGAAAACAGTAGAAAGTTACTGCTTATGACCGCACAATATGTAGAATTTTAATACAAAAATAAAATTACCAAGCTTAAATATATTCACTATGAAATTTTGAATATATTCACTAATAGCTTTAATTTAAAAATGGACAAAAAATATTTTAAGAAATTTGACATAATTTATAAGAGCAACTTTATATTTCCAATAAATAAAAGTGGGAAAACTTTTTGAGTTATGATGCTATACCAAATGAAGGAATGATTAATGTTTTAAGTTATTTAAACACTCTTTTATCTACTTTTCGTGCATTTTTTTTTTGGTTGCAAGGAATCAATTATTATTTTTAAGCGTACGACACAATCAACTATTATTTTTAAGCGCACGGCAAAATCAATTACTATTTTTAAGCGTACGACAAAATTAATTATTATTTTTAAACGTACGGCAATTTTCATATTTGATGTCATAAAAAAGTAAATAAATAATTGACAAAAACAAAGAAGTAAATAAACCACTTTTATTAAAACTATCCAAATATTTCATCTACTACTGACATTTAATAGAACCATACGTAAACACATGCCCAATTACTATGCTTCCATAAATTTCAAGAAACCACTTAAAATAACGTGAACAAACCAAGCCTGATTATATCATTCTGATGTGAACAAAATGAAAAACTGCATCCCAGATATAATATTATCAAATTATATGTGAAAATTTTTAGCAAATTTATAACAGCGTGATTATAATTCACCAGAAATGTACTGTCATTTTGCTCTTTATGGTATAATTTAGTACAATAATGCATTATGGATAGCTCAATTCGCTCCTAAATGCATTACCGTATTAAATTATATATTCCATCTAATTTATTACAAATAGTTTGTCTGTTTAAAAAAATCAAATTTAAATTTGTTTATGAAAAATATACATAAATGTTGTTGGTATGATAGTATGACATTTGTAATATATTCAACCATTATTAAAAAAAACATCCAATTATATCTAAAAGGCATATTTTTGTTGCAAAAAGTTTAATTTTGTCTAATGAAAAAAATGGAATTTAAATTTGTTTATAAAATGAAATCTTTCCCTTTCTTAAATGTCTTTATGATATTTAGCTGCACTGAAATTATTTTAGCAAGAAACTTTGCTCTAAGTTTGCTAATTGATTAGATACATTTATTTGTTTGTTTTAAATGTGTTCATTCAAATGAAAATGATGTTAGAAAAGAAGGAAGAGAAAAAAATAGAATGATAGAAAAGAAAAAAAAGGGAAAAAAACCGGAATGATAGAGAAGGATCGGAGGTGAAAAACGAGAATGATAGAAACAGGGTAAAGTAAAAAGTGAAATTTGTCAAGTATAAAATTATCATTATTTTTTTGATGATAGTTATTGCAAAATAAACCTATGAAAGAGTTATAATTATTGTTGTGTAATATGAGAATAACAAATAATTATTTAATTAAAAATGCATATATTTGTTCATTAAATGCACAAAGTTATTATGGAGAAAAATTTATTGCACTGAGAATTCGCAGTTTTCTTCAATTAAACTCGATAATAACTGATATGATAGTACGTTGCTGATAATACACACACATGAAGTGATCAATGTTTTCTGGTGTAATTGATAAGAACCATAGCTGTGATGATAAGGCACACAGCAAATGAAATTATCACATGCAGAATCAGCACTGAGAGACGAATGATTTCAATCTGAAATTTGATTAAGAAATAAATTATAAATTAGAATTGAATTTATTCGTAATTCATCAAGCACTTAATCATTTTCGATAAGATTACCATTTTTTCTGTTCATTCGTTCAATTGAAATACTGGATAAGCAGCCTAGTTCATGCTTATCTGCTTGGTCCTATTCTCAAATACAATCAATCACACAATTATATAAAAACCTACACAACAATAATTATAACTCTTTCATAGGTTTATTTTGCAATAACTATCATCAAAAAAATAATGATAATTTTATACTTGACAAATTTCACTTTTTACTTTACCCTGTTTCTATCATTCTCGTTTTTCACCTCCGATCCTNAAATAAAAAAAAAATAAAAAAAACAAAAAAACACACACACACACACACACACACATACACGCACACACACGCACAAAGATATGCACACGCATGTTAGATAGTTGTTCTTATCTCTTTTTTTATTTTTAATTTTTTGCTTTTCAATTTCAATTTTTTTTACTACAGAAAAATCTATGCATACAAATTATTTTACTTAAGAAATATTAATTATTAAATATTTAATTGGTTAAGTAATCACTATCAAATAATTCATGAAATTAATTGAAAGCGATCAAAAATTTACTCTAAAAAATTTGCGTTCCATTTCTCCATCTGTTGTTTCAGTGATCTTATTTTCCATTGGTATTTGTTCATTTTCTACATTTTCATTCTCTAAATAAAATCTTTGAATCAAGTTAGTTTTAGATTAAATTAATTTCTGAATCATGTTAATAAATCAGCTTAATGTCTTCATCCAGCTGATGAAACAGATTAATGAGTCAAGTGGATCATGCGTTGATGAATCAGCTTAACTTCTTAATCCAGCTAATGAAACAGATTAATGAATCAAGATGACGATGAATCCATCTTTTTATTATTTCACACAGAAAAAAAGGAAAAAAAGTATTAAAATATCCCCACTTATTATTATTTAGCGATATTTATCAAGTAGATAAGAAGCATGAAGTTATTCAGGAAAATCTGTTGTCATATTCCTTATCAAAATAAAAAGCTAAAATTGCATCAAGTGATAATTAATTTTCGATTATAATTATAATTTACTTCTAATTAAATCTAATTCTAACAAATTCTATTACATCAAAACACAACTAACCAATACGCTTGTTTCTTTCGATTAACCTTTTTACACTGTAAGCATCCAAAAAGCTAAAGGCAAACAATGTCGCGAAAAATGTACATAAATAAAAGCCAAAAAGAAAAATTGGCCATCGTCCATAATATTGCCACAGTCCCGTTTTCCTATCTGTTGTCGCAGAAAATATTCCTAAAGCTACAAATAATTTTGTTAATTATTGATTTTTTCTTAATTCAGAAAAAAAAATTTTTATCTTACACATTCACTGCGTATAAATTGTAGAAATTTTAATAATTTTTCAAAATTAATTGAATAAAGCATGTCATAATGAAATGTGTTGTTGCCAACTAAAACATGTCAAAATGTCAAAGTACATCATTAATTTAACATTTCAAATGTTAAAATTGTCAAAACTTAAAATTGTCCGCAATTCTAAAATTCCTTCATTTATTGTTATGCGTTTAATTCAACAACTCTAAATTATTGTGCAAAAATAAAAAAATGGTTGAAAGTATGTAAATGAGTTGAATGATAAATAAGAGTAAATGAAAAGATGCACACATGCAGCAATGAATGCGACAATTGCTAAGATCCGATGACACCATTTGAAATAAAATCGTTTGATGCATTTCCATTTGAATTGACATAATGCTATGATAATTTGTACCACAGCAAATATATATGCAATAATGCCTGCCCAGGTATGCACTGGCTTCATAAAATGCTATAATGTTGGCTAATTATCTATCCGGGTCATTTATAAAGTCATTATCAACCTTGCATCAAATATAATATGTTTTTTTTGTTCAGTGCAAATTTTGCAATACAATCAACAGATCAATTAATTTCATCTTGCTAATTACATGTGCAATTAATATGCAGAAATATTTTCAGAAAAAAAAGAATGAAAAGATCGAATTAAACTAACTTCGATGGTACATTGGCGTGTGCACCATAAATAGAACTGAAATTTTGATTGAGTGAAAATGAGTAAAATAGCAACCGTTTGTAACATTATTGATATCAGAGTACCACCACGATGAAGCTGAATTAAAATTTTAAGACAATAAAATTAATTGTTGTTTGCTGTCAGAATCATACAAAAAAAAAAATATTTCATTCTTTTTTTTAAAAGATTGTTTGAAACATACTTGGAACCAAAGTGGCCTATCAATAATTACGATAGTTGGCCAAAATGTTTGAAAATGCCGCGACAGCAAGATTGCATTTGTTATGAGAAACCACCAACTCCAAATCATTAAGATTACTGCAGAAGAAAAAATTTCAATGTCTAGGCCTTTTTTTTTTTCAAGCTGTTAATTCATTTGCTTTTTTTTCTTCCAGAAAAATTTGAAGTATTCATTGGTTTTTTCGTCGGTGTTTTTTTTTTTTTTGAATTTATTAGATCTAATTATTTTTTAAAAACAAATAATTAATAGCTGTAGAAATGAGCTGAGAATAAAAAGAACATTGAAGAATTTAAATTCTCCAGTCTATATCTTCAATTTTGTTTGCTTTTTTCCTCTTTGCAATAAAAATGGGAATTTATATTACATTTATTATTATATATGAAAAATGATTGAAAAAAAAAAATTAATTCTTAGAAACGATGAAGAATTCATTAAGTATGAGCTTACAAAGATATGTAATAATCTTGGACAATGTCATGCAAAGCTAGAAGAAGTGACAAACTAAAACTTAAGACATCAATAGTAAGGAAAAAAAATGATTCAAATTATCAAAATTAACTTACGTTGTATTAAATGTAAAAATAAAAGAACCCTTAATTCAACTGATAACATTTTCAGATGTCAAATATAGAAAGTTCATCCTAGTTTATTATATTCCAGGATATAGAAGCAAAATAACTATTAGCCTAACTTGTAAATATCTTGAAGGTATTCAATATGATAACTCCAATCTAATTAGCTGATAATCTCTTATGGTATCAAGGAAGCAAGCTATCTAGTGTATTTATAATTATCTTGTTTGGATATTTTTCAACAGCAGTAATTGATCAGGCTAATTTTATATAAAACTATGATAAATATTTACTTTAAATAAATAACATAAAGCTATTTCAAATGTAACAGTTAGTAGTTTACTTCTTTTACTTCTTTCTTCTTCAATATCTTTTACAAGAGCAAAAAACTTTAAGCAAAAAGTTTCTTCCTTTTCCGTAAAATAATAATTTACCGTGCAATGTTACCATCGCATACGTGATATTACGTGAAAACCATTTAACCTGTCGAGCATTTTCAACATTTTCGTATCGTCCATCTTTATCCCGTAACATACTAATCATTGCTGTTGTTATCCATGGATAAAGTGATCCATCGGATAATGAATGCATCTTCTTTACATGTGCTAATATTTTATTATTAGACTTTTTAATTATTCAATTTAAACAAAAAAAGAAAGTAAAAAGTAAAAAAAGGAAAAAACATTTTTAAGTTAAAATTTGATAAATTTTTTGGCTAAAAATTTTAAATACTTACTATGCGGATCAATTGGACCACGAACAAACTGTAAATAGTACGGTTGCACCAATAAATTATATACCTGAAAAAATGCATTAATTTTACGTGTGAAAGTATTTAGATTGATAGAAAAGATTTATCTCCACTAAATAGAATAATGATGATTGTTAGTGTAACAGAAAAGTTAAAGGTTAAAGGAGAAGATGTAAAACAAAAACAAGATTAAGTGAAATATAAAAGCAAAACGAACTTTTGATTTGTCCTCATCAGATAACTGATTAAACTGCTTGAAATCAACATCAAGAAAGCAGATAAATGTATCGTTACTGACAATGAAGCTGGATTTTACAATGAGAATAGCTGTAGCCTGAAATTAATTAATTAATTAATCCAATCTAATTATAATCAATACTACCTAAAATCATTTACATGAAGTTTCATTTATCATCTGTAGATTAAATTTATGCGCAAGTAAGAATCAGCATAAAAACAACATGAACTTTATCGATAATGCCACGAGCTATTTTTTAATTGATTAATTATTCGCACTAATTATTATGTGAAGATTACCAATAATTATGGTATATGTTAAGCTACACCTAGAATTTTTGAAAGATAAATATTAATCATTTGAAGAATTAGTTTAACCTCATACAATTGAGCATTGTATTTACCATCATTATGGGACACGTACACTTGTCCTTCATCAATGCCATTGTAAACACATTCCAATACAGTATCATCACCCTGAAAAATCACAGCATTGATGACGTAAATTTCTCGTCATTCCCTAGAAAAATTTATTGTTTTTCTCTCCATATATCAAAAATATAAAATTAATCATTCTAACGTGAAAAATTATCGCAACATGAAATTGCATGGTATAGCGGAAAAACAAGTGATAGAGCAAAAAATAACTGATAAGATATAATAAAAATAAATGAATATAATAAAAATAAATGATAACAGTATCAACAATACAAAGCTTGATATACCATATATTGATCATTGGAGAATCCCAATGCTATGTACATTGCATCAAATGGCAAATCTCGAAGAAGTGCTTCCAGACGTAAACGAAGAAATGTACCACGTCCACTTACGGTCCATTGTAATTTTGCCGTACATTCATCACTATTACAACCATTAGGCACTGACCTTTTTTATTGAAAGAAGAAAAAATTTTCAATAAATAAAAAAAATGAAAATGGAGTAAAAAAAATTTGGAACTTTTAGGAATTCATTTCTATCAATTACTGTACTGAAATTAATTCACATATCGCACATGTCTAATTTGATTGCAAATATATTTTTGATGTCGGCAAAACTTTTAATAAAATTCATTCAATCAAATTATTTTTGTGCTGCTGAAAAATTAGTAAAAAATTTTTCAATCATATTATTGACTGGAAATTTAGTAATGTGATATGTCAGTCCTGCTAAACATTGTTTAATTTAAAAAAAGAAATAACCGTATTTATTAATGATTATAGTAAACAGCTTTTTTACTCTATTAAAAAAAACAACAAATTAATTTTTCTGAGGGAGATAACAAGCAAATTGGAAAAGCTTGGATTAATACTCAAGAGCACTGAGGCTTAGAAATGAGCTTGAAAATATCCCTCTAATTTATGATGTCAACAAAATCATACCAACAACCATGTAGCATACCACAACTATTTCGTTCCATTCTAGCACCATTGAGTAATGCAACTATTTGAAGCTAAAAATAAAGTTTAAAATCAAACAATTAAAAGATGTTCTCTCGTGTAGGAGTGGTTTAAATTAAGTGTGTAAATGATATCAAACTTTCACACCAACTATTTTAAAAAAATGCAAAATTATAAAAGCAGAAAAAAAAACTTTTAACGATTAAGTTAAGAAATTCAAAAAAAAGTTAAAAGGAAATTGAAAAAAAGGAAAGTAATGTAAACCTGAAATAGAAAGAAGATTGAAGAAAAGTGCATTTTTCAGCAACGTTAAGCAATTTAGCTTTGCTTTTCTTTTTTCAAACTTCGTTTTCAAACAATATTTTTTCAATGCTTTTAGCTTGTCATCACACTTCGATCACTTCCACAAATCAATCTTTTCAATGATTGCAGTGGATCACAAAATGTAAGACTTCAATATTATTAGCACTACGTATGCCATGCTTAATTTTCAATCATATCATTTCAAATTTATCCAGGGTGTTATTTCTATCAGTAATTCGAAATTAAATACCTGAAACAAATTAAGG
The DNA here is from genome assembly GCA_029876185.1 of Mansonella ozzardi. Taxonomy (NCBI): domain Eukaryota; kingdom Metazoa; phylum Nematoda; class Chromadorea; order Rhabditida; family Onchocercidae; genus Mansonella; species Mansonella ozzardi. The sequence goes on along the minus strand of JARVGP010000452.1, from coordinate 28,736 downwards.
ATATGCGGGAATAGGAAAAAATCAATTATGTGATGGAAGAGAAAAAAAAAGCAAAATTTAATTAAGTTCAAATTTACTTATATAAATTAAATAGGACATAATAGATTAGTGGAAAGAAAGTTTTTGTTTCGAAATAATAATTTCTAATTCTTTTATTGACTAATTTACCATAATCAAAAATTGATTGTGCAATTTATTACTGCTTATCCATTGCATTTACCGTTAATAATGATAATTGTAATAGAAATGCTAATGTCTAGATGGATTAGAATTGATAGCCTTGGATGGGAATAATACTAGCCAATCTAGCAGCAATAGGATTAATAATCTGGAGCCTAGAACAAATAAAGCTAATAATTTGGATGGGATTAATGTTAGTCAATTTAGAAATGATAAATTGAAATCATTGCTGCTAAATTTTTTCAGATTATTAAATCTGAAAAAACTGATTTTCCATTTTCTCAGAAATAATCTGAATGAAATAGCGATCTAAATGGAATATTATTAACAAATTGGATGGAGTCCAGTTTGTTAATAATATTTAACAAAATTATTATTTGGTTATTAATCAAAATCTTATTAATCCGATTCATTAATAGCCTAGCAGGAAATAATAGAAATAATTAGATTACAATGGAAGCAGAGATCTAGCGAGGAATAGCTTTGATAGACTAAATGTAAAGAAACTAACAAATTTGTTAAAGATGTTTGAAAATTGCAACATTTCTATTTTTTTCAATTTTTAGTGTTTTGTTCTGTCTTTTTCATAAATTTCAATTATTTATTAATAACTTCTGTATTATTCCCAATATTCATTTTTGTCTATTTATTCCTTTTCTTTTTACATCAGTAATTTAAATTTCTCAAATTTAAGTTTAAAAAAATTTAAAATTCATTCTTCATAATGAAATTTTTAGTATATTACTAATTTAACATCATTGTAAATTTAACACATCTTGTTAATTTTAATTTTAGACGCCACATTATTTAACTAATTCATTTAATTAATTTATATGTTTTATAGATATTTTTTAAATCAAAAAAAGAAAACAAATAACCTTTCGACATTATCTACTTTAAAATAGAAAAGATAAAGATAAAATAGTATATTTATAACTAATTCCTATTCATTTCATGAATATTTTTGAGATTCATTCATATCCAATGAAATTTATCTAAAATTTGTGAAAACAGCAGCAAAATAAAATCACTGATCAGCTTATCTAATTAATTGATGAATAAAATGTATTAATTTGATTAAGAATTTTTAAATTTATGAAATCATTTTTCAATGTTACATATCTAAAATGAAGAGTATTGCTTTGGGATTATTGTTTGTATAAAGACTCGATCAGAGAGGCCGCTATTAGAACATTACGCACGCAGGTGAAGTGTGATGTGGTTGTTTGGAAATGGTCGTTATTAGGGCTTATTTGTAGGTAAGTTTATTTAGTTTTCACTTGTGCAGGTTATTGATTGAGATGATTTAAGCATAAGTAATTGAAATATTTGAGAGTATAAAATGCTATCATTAATGAAATTGACATTTCGATCAATCAATATGTTAAATGATTACACTTCTAATTTAATATTTGTAATCATTTATTTTAATAATTTATTTATTTTCATTTTTGTTCTATAATTAATTCTAGCAGTGCAACACATCATATTATACGTATAACTTTTTCATTGCTTGAACAATGTCGCAACAACAACAAGCAGGCCATACTATCGTAAGGGTTTTTTTCTTTGAATTTATTTAAATATAAACATTTTAATTTTAAGTAGTTTTACTTCAAATATTTAATCATTTTTTTTTTTTTTTATATATAAAGCATGGATTTATTGATCCAATTGTTTTTTTTTTGTGCAGACAACATTTAGATGACATTTTATCCAGATGTTTATCCTGTAAACTTATTGATGAAACAGAAACATGTCTGACATGTTACACATTAGTATTCTTACCTTGGTATTACATTCATACTGCTACAAGTTATCTATAAAACTCAAAAAAAAAAATGTCTCGATTATTTTGTTGAAAATTTTGTTTCTCAGAGGCTATTTTTAGCTTTAAATTCCTTACACTGTAGCGTTTTATATGCAATTCTTGCATTTTATAAATACTTTTTATATGTTTCCATATACTATTAATTTTCGTAATTAAAGATTACAGAGTAAGAAAACGTAAGGAAAGCAACTTTTGCAGGCAGATGTATACAAAGGTGTGATAAATGATGTTATTGGGCAAGTTAAGGAAGCATTTTTGGATGAAAATGTTGACATTGATATTTTGCAACAGCTGAAAAAAGTTTGTTTTACGTTTGTCAATCAAAAAGTTGAGTTGTAATTTTAAATTTGTTGAATACATGTAGAATTGCCATACTTTCATTATATTTCCTTTTGGATTTAGCAGTTCTTTCTTAAGTTTATTGCGCTGCAGTGGTGGAAATCTTGATAAAAAGCTGTTCGTCTGTTCATTCTTTTTATTGCTATTAACTTCGCTTTTTTCTATTGGGCTTTAAAACCATGCAAATTCCAATTGTTATTGAGTAGGAATAAATTTTTGGTATTACATAATATTTAACGAAGTCGTTTTCCAGGATTGGGAAGAAAAGTTAATCGCGAGCAACAGTGTTGATTGGGATGGTCCGCGGCATGTACCACCACCTCCATTACGACAAATGAAGCAACCGATTATGACAAGTACAACTATACCTGCCGGCAGTACTGTCCGTATTGCACAAAATGGGCAGGTGAGTACTTCTTTTATGTTATCGATGTAGTTTGATTTCCAAAATAAGGAGGGAAAAGAAAAGGACAAAAGAAAAAAGTGTCACCGCACATTTGTTGGTATTTCATTTACAACTTGGGAAGTTGAGTATTTTGAAAGTATCAGGTCAGATTCCACTGCAGATTTTTTGACGTGTTTTTTCTTTCCTGATGTGTTAAGCTCTCACCATTAAAAGAAGTGATTTCTTAGAAGCGATGACATTTGGAACAGTAAGGTTTAGCTAAGAATCGAGTACTTTGAAGAAATGTGCAGCATGTTTTTGTTTACTGTATTTTTGAAATTTAACTAGTAGAATGTAGTATAGTGACTCAGTAGCTAGCTTCCTTTGAGACAGGTCAATTTTGCTTTTAAATAAATTTTAACTACTTATAATTCATGACGACAAAGATTAACTGTTACTCTAATTAATCAAATAAATTTAGGTTCATATTGATATGAGATAAAAAAACTTGCAATGAGCATAATTACCTCATTGCAAGTTTTGTTGATTTTCAACCTTTTTCTAAAGTGAATGGGGCATGTTTAAACAGCTACTCTTTCTTTGTTTTATTTTTAAATATTTCCAAATTTTGTTTTATATTTTAAAGATTATCTATCGTACCTATATTTAAAACACTGTTAAGATTTTTCTCCAGTTTAATTACTGTACTTTGAAGCATATACTAGTTCAACAGTCATCGTCATCGTCATCTTCACAGGGTGGACAGCCGGCTTTGGTTATGCAAGCAAGTGGTACATCAAGCGTACAAAGACCAATACACCAGGTACAGTACATTGGTGCCACCAATATTCCAATCAGCAATGATCCAAATACTGTTATAATACAGGTGATTTTTCGTTTTAAGCTAGTTGCATGATGTTGATTTTAACAGGTGTCTTAACTGAAAACAGTTTTTTAAAAGCTTGGAAAACGTATATTTTTCCAATTGAGACAGTTTTTACATTTTTGCGTATGATGAATGAAATTGTCATCCCATAAAATTATTAAGTAGAAATCATTTCCATTTTTCATTTAGTTAATAATGGGAAAAGTTGATATGCAGAATGTGCTATTTCTTCTCTCTGTTATAGAATTGTGTAACTTCTCCAGTGCAGATATAGTCACTAAGAAAGTTGGAATAGTTTGAAAGTTATGGATGTTTATTTGGATTCTAAACTCATTGAATTATGATTTCAGCGGCAATCACTAAATCAAAGCACATCTCAGATAGCCACCATGGCTCCTGGAATGATTACATTTCCTGCTGGACAAGGTCAAGCGCGAATTGTTCAGCAGGGCGGCCAGCAGTTTTTGATGCATGGTGCGGAGTTCTAAGTTTTGTTTTCTCCTTAACCATCTTGTTGTGCACTATCTAATGGAAACTTAGAAAACTTAAAAAAAACTCGAAAGAATTGGCAAGTTTAAATGGAAATTTGAAATCACGAAGAATTGTCGGATTTAGAATTACTCTTTATCTTCTAGATATAATGTCGAGAATTTGGATATAGAATAGTACCAATTCTCATGCAATAATATATTTTCAATTTTATTCAGGAAGTGGTGCAACTAATTTGCCGACGGGCAGCAGCGTTATGATTTTGAATGCTGGTTCACAAATTCCAGTGACTCTGAATAATGCTGTTGTTTATCAGCCCGCAAATAGACAATTGCTTCAGTCCGGACAAGCTAATCCGAAACCAGAAGATACGATACAGATGCTTGACGGAGCAACAAATTTAACTGTTAATACATCGAAAGCTGGTTCATCTCGCACTGGTCGGAAATATGCAGGACGAGATGATCAAAAATGCAAGATTAAAGGTAACAACAAATTGATTTATATCCATATGGGTCCGCTTGACACTGCTAGATCTTAAAACAGAATAATTGAAATGATATTTGCATTGTTATTGTTTGTATATGCGACCAGTATATCTTTCTTTCATACCTGGAAATAAAGCAATGAACACATATTTCCAGTGATTGGCTAAAGGTTGTATCTTTTATTGATCAGCGGAGTCTAGCACTTATCAAAATTTCTCTGATTATATAGTTGGTGAAAATATAGTGTATCTTAATTTCGATGGTTTGTTTTTTAGGTGCATTAAAAAAATTAGCACAGTTAGATGGAGCAACTCGAGTAAGTGATTCGTCATCAGAAGAGGAAGAAATGGATGAGGAGGATGATGATGATCCGTTGAGGACGATTGCTGATCGTATAAGTGAAGAAGGAAATGCAGTAGAAGATGAAGACCAGGTATTTTTTAATCATCTAAGGAATCAATTTATATGTCAAAAATGAGAAATCAAATCTAGTTATTGTATCAAAAACGGTATATTTATGAATGCATATTTAGAATGCACTGTTAATAGCTGGTTTTTCATATTACTAATTGTAATGCGTTTGTCACTGACGCTAGAATCTTTTTTGTTGTTCACGGAATAAACATTCAAGAAAATCTGTTGATCATTGGATAGTGAAACGGAATTGGATTAAAATAATTTAAAGCTTTTTAATTTAATTATTTTTTGCTGAGTATTTAAATGTATTTCACGGCTTTCTGAATGATAACTTTGCTCTTTACGTTCTGCCAAAATACTGATATTTATGTTTGAAATATCAAAAATGAATTTAGGTGACCGAAGAAGATCCTCTGAATTCTGGTGATGATCAAAGTGACGATGAAGATGTAGAGAGGCTTTTTGAAGCAGAGAATCTTATCATGTGCCAATTCGAAAAGGTAACCTTTTCTTTCTACTTTTTTTGTAATTTGCCTTTGTATTCGTTGAGTACTCAGAATTATTTAACTTTTAATGTATCCAACTTTTCTTAATCATTTGCAACGACGAAGGAGTGTTTTATAGAAGAATTATGGAAGTATATCGTTTATTACAGAGTTCAGTAATTGTTTCTATAGGTGCATCGTGCTCGCAGTAAGTGGAAGTTCACATTGAAAGATGGAATAATGCATTTACGTGGTAAGGATCACTGCTTCCAGCGTTGTTCGGGTGAGGCTGAATGGTAGCAGCAGGTCAGTGGAAAATAGAAGAAACTATTTGTTTCGTTCCACATATATATAAATATAGCGAAACATAATATTCACATGTAAATTGATTGTGTAACTTTCATTTTAAAATTTGGATTTAAAAAAAAAAAAAAAAAGAAATTAAGTGGTTAACATATATCAGTTAGATTTTGGGTTTTTTTTTCCATAATTCATTTGAATGAAATTTCAGAATGACTTTAGATAGATTTGGATTATTTAATTCAGAAAAATAAATCTATAAATCGTAGTTTTATTCTAGTATATCATATAAACTTTTCAAAATACATCATACATCCAGTGATTTCATTAGATAATAGCACGTTAGATGAAAATAATTTTCTGTGAACGCATTCATATTGATGTTGCCATGGACTGTGAATTAAGGTGATTTGTTTGAATATCTTGTTGTATCATTCACTCACTGACACGTTATTATAATGTGCTTGCTTAGTGTACCCGTAAATAGCACATTGTTAGTGGTTTTTTTGTATATCTGCATTCTGTGCCTTTGAGCGCTTCTCTATCTGTATCTTAATTTCTTGTTCTGTATATTTCTTCATGAAAGGATGCACTGTCGGCATTATCACTATTTTTTTTTTAATCATTATTTTTGTTATAACCGTCATCACTTTCTCTACTGACCGATTCATCTTATTGTTTTAAGGGTAGATTGAATATAAATCGCTTCATGTGTAAAATGTTACATTTCACTTTTCCATTTCACTCTTTCGTTTATTTCTATCAAAATATCAAAAATTTTCATTAAAACTTCATGTACTTTGGCTAAAATGACCTTTCCGTGCTCTTTCGATAACAATTTCAGCTAACAATATCGATTGGCGTCTCATAATTATATATTTAATTATGAAGTTTTGTTTTACAATGCATTCATATTATAACGTTCAAACTACTAATGGTTTAATTCTACAATGACAATGAGAATATTTATCAGAATAGTTATTCCAAATTAAACCATTTCAAAGTACTTAATAATAATAATTATCGAAAATTTTTAATCAGTAATCTATAAATGACTTTAAATCATGAAGTTTTTTTTTTTTATTAACTACAAATAACTTGAATAATTCTGCAAAATACCACGATAAAGCTATTTTATCGAAATTCAATGCTTCAAAAAACTTTAATATAATTATTGTTTCAATTAGAAAGTGTTGTAAAAAAAAAAAAAATTCAAATTAACGAAAATGTTTATTAGTTGACAAATGAAAAAATTATGGGTAAAAAGTTTTGCAGATTTTTTTTCACATGAAATATTTGAAAATAAAATCATATCTTCGTCACAACAAACATTCTGAGAAAAGCATAAATGTTTATGTGTTATTTCCGTTTTTCTTGTTTTTTTTTTTTCTTTGGCAACAGCTAGAAGTATTACACTATTGTTTGCCTGGTGGATTTATTGGTACTTTTAGCAGTAATGCCGGATTATCTTCACATGCAATTGGTATATCTTCTGTTTTTTCATTTATTTGAATTCGTGATTGCATTGGACGCGGTTTATCGCTGAAAAGAATATTTCATGCTTTTTATTGCAATTAATAAAAAGAAATTTATTTTTTAATTTACTGAAAAAATTCTAATACTATTTAAATGGTTTTTTTCTTTTTTCTCTGCACTATATTGCTTTACTATTTTTTTTTACATTATTTCTTTATTTTTTTGTTTTTTTTTGAATTTTACAATTAAATTTTCAGAGAACAATTTAATTTCTTTTTCAATCTCAGTTTAAGTTATTGTCACAAATCATTTTTTGATAATTTAAGCAATTTGTAATTGTTAATTTTTTTTAATTAAAAAATTTCATTTGTTATTAATTCATTAAGAAAAGATTAAAGCAAAAGAGTGAAAATGAACGAAAACAAGCAACATTATATTTGTTAATATTAAATTAAATCAACTGATAATATTTTTTTTTTGTAAATATCAAATATCTAATTGTCCTATTCTAGTATAAATAATACATTATATTTCTTTCATTTCTTTTGGCTGATGCATTAGATGACGATGAAAACTTGCATGTGAGATTTTAAAATATTTTGAATTGGTTTTAAATTAGGATTCTCTTTCATTCGTTTGTATTCTTGTTGACAAATATCGATCACATCAGGCGCAAGTGGTAAATCAATTTCGATTGATTTTTCGGTCATTAATGCCATACGAACATATGCTGCTGCTTGTTGATTATTTGGTTGCTCAATTACTAATGTCACCTAAAATTTTGCATTTCTAAAAAAATTAAATGATAAATTAAAATTCATTTAAAAAGTAATTATCAGTGCAAGAATTATATGATTATATTAATAGTTTGTTTTTTTTATGCTATTTTAATTCTATTTATTTGCACCATTATTTGAGCACATCTGTGCCGTTATTTGAATGCTATGTTTTTTTAGTTATATGTTTGAAATTTAATGATTGATGAAAAAAGTTTTTAAATCATTTTTAAAAAGTTTAAATATATATCAATGAACAAAAATGATAAACTTTCAAATTTAATTTTAAATTTGAAAATTACATTTCGCTAAAAAATGAATGAAAGGATTGCATTAGAAAACAAAAAAAAAAGGAAGGAAATTATTTACAAATCCATTTTTCCGTAAGCCACTACAAATGACATTTGATGTATCAGTAACTGTTGTAATTGGTACGCAATCAACATCTAATATTGCATCACCTTTTTCTAAACTCATTGCTGCTAATGTATACTCATTGACGTGTGTAACATAAACCTGAAAAAAATTTAACTATTTTGTTTAATTTAAATTAAAAATTAATTTTACATTCATATTTATTATTTTCCAAGTATAAAACATAAAAAATAATATTATCTTAAAATAATATTTTTAATTCCATCTTTTAACTTTCTAATCATAATATATGCTTAAGCTTTTTCAAGATTAGGTTGAAAATTGTGCAATATTCTTTTCTTCACAAAAATTTTTGTTTCAAAAATGAAAAAATTGTAAGTTTGCTTTTTGCTTCTTTTCCAGTCATTTTGTTCTTAAGAAAAAAACGGAAGTATAAATTAATTTAAATTTAAAAAGAAAAGAAAATGAGTGAAAAAAGAAAAAACACAAAAGATTAACTGATCGTTTTATAATTTTATAAAAAAAAAAACCAAAGGAAATATCACTGAAAAAAGAAAAAAAAGCATAAAAGTTTTGTACCAAATGAATTTGTAATGAATCAAATGCAATTGTTATTTTTGGATTTTTCTTTTTTTTTTTAAATTTAATGAAAATTAAAAAACGAAAAATTGCAAAAAGTTAATACCTTATTATTGTATGATTTAACAGAGAGTGAAAGTTTGCAACCTCGAATGAAATACATTACAGCGATGTGGTACTTATAATTATTATTTTGCTCATAACCTTTCGGAAACCGTCTGTCTTCCATTGTTAATTTTGTTATCAATCGAATACCAGCAATTTTAATCTGTACTATTATGATTTGTTCACTGATTATAAAATTAGCAAAAAAAAGTTCAGATTTTTTAAAAATTCAATGAATGTAATTATTTGATAAGATTTTAGATTTTTTTATTCAAAAAATTGAACTTTTTAAATAATACTTGGAAAAATAGAATATATTTTGATAGAATTAAAAGAGATTTTTGGATTCGGTTTTTTTTTTAAAATTTATCATTAAATATAATTATGTGTTTTTATAAACTACATATTATATTAGAATAATCTAAAATAAAAAAGGAACATAGTAATTGTGATTAACATAATTCTATTGTTATTAATAATCATAAGCAGCATAATATTTTTATTATTAATTGTGGTAATTGTTCCTTTTTTATTAATTTTTATCACGCTAATAATCAAAGTCATCTTAATTTCACAATCATTAATTTCATAACTATTATAAATTAATTACATGAATGAATAATTGTGGTTATCATAATTTCATCATTTTAATAACTATAATTGTTATTATAATTTCGTCATAATTAACAATCATAATATCATTGTTCTGGCATTCATATTATCAGTCACAATTTTCAATAATTTAATTATCATTAGCCATCATAACTGTCATTTTGTTATCATTACTAATCGCAATCAATATTAGGCCAGTTATTATTTAAATAATGAAATTAAAAGACAAACACTGTAATCGTTTTTGCTCAATTTTTTAAGCAATTCCTCAAATTCTTTCTGTGACTTAATTTGTTTATCATTGATACTTGTAATTATATCACCAAATTGCAGCAATTGTTCAACAACTGATCCACGCTCAACTTTTGTCACTACCATTGTTGTCGTTGTCATTATTCCAATCTAATTAATTTCCTTTCTTATCACTATCACTATTTGTCGAGTATTTTTATTATCACTAATTCAGTTTATTTAAACATCTGTCATCAAAAAGCTGATTCACATAACACTCTCTATCAAGACTTTATGTTTTTTTTTTAATGTTATTAAAAATTTTTAATTAAAAAAAGCTAATATAAAGCTAATGATTTTTTTTTAGTTATTACAGATTTCATTTATTTGAAATTTATTTTGTTAGCGCCGAAAAGAAAAAAGCAATGATTTGAATAAATAACTTTTCGTTTTGCGACAAAATAGTTTTGTAAAAAATTTATTGTATTAACATTAGCACTAACATTAGCACCCTTTTTTCCATGAACGATTCCTTGGAAATTTTGACAATACTCAGCTGGTATTTTTTGGCCTAATGCATTCAAACATGCACTATTGATTTTCTGAATCGAATCATTAAACATCTTTTAATTAAATATTTCTGATTTAATTTGTGAATGCAAAAAATAAATGCAAATTCAGAAAATTAAATTTCTTTTTTAATCTAACTTCACTTTTTTTTAAAAAAATCTACTAACTTTTACACAAATTAGTTTAACTAATGCGGAAATTTTTGTATATAATGTTCTTTGTTATTTCATATATACATATGTCCGTGTACCATTCATATATGTATGTCCGTGTACCATTCATATATGCATATCCGTGGTACCATTCATATATGTATGTCCGTGTATCATTCATATGTATGTCCGTGTACCATTCATATATGTATATCCGTGGTACCATTCATATATGTATGTCTGTGTACCATTCATATATGTGTCCGTGTACCATTCATATGTATATTCCGTGTACCACCCATATATATGTGTCCGTGTGTCATTTATGTATGTATATCCGTGGTACCATTCATATATATAAAGTCTGTGTACTATTCAAATATATACATATACCAATACTGCATGTAAATACATGCGTTTTTAGCTTGGATGTCTGTTTCCAAACGTAGAAATTTTATTATTAAGGCCATCACGAGATTTATTAAACAATTTTCGTACTGGAAGTGTCCCTTTTTTGACCAGTTTTTCTAACTTATATTCTTTGAGTGCATGAAATAATACGTACGTGTGATGTGCTGAAGTTATATTCGGACGTACTTCGTTAAAGCACGTTTTTGGCATGTGTACAGGCATTAAGATATACTTACCTATATACTGTTCACAAAAAAAAAAAAAAAAGCTTGGAAGGAAAAAAACAGTTTTAGAAAATAACGAAAAAGGATTAATTACCTTCATTTTATCTTGAGCCTTTGCGAACATTCAATTACTGTATTGAACATTCAATCGCTGTTAATATTTTTTTTTTTGAGACTAAAATTTGTTTGAGACATTTTTATTAATTATTTCTCTTCTTTATATCTTATATTCTAGTGCACCGATATTCGCTAACACCAAATTATCTAATGAATTTTATAGATAAAATCTAGTTTCAATATTTTCCTCATTCTTAAATAAATGAATGCTCTGTTAAAGATATATAAGTTTCCGCTATAAAGTTTCGCCAATTGTTATATAAAAATAATGAGCGTTAACTTAAGCATAATAACTTCGCGCTTATTCTTTTATATATATATTTTTTCTCGAGATCAATATTAAAAACTTTGAGCCATTCTTCAAGAAGATTAAATGATTGATGCAAACTTTTAATCTGACTTGATAACTTATAATATAAGTTAATAATCACCATCTTTCACTGATAGCTTATCATCTTTCCCTAATAGTTCATCATTTTTCCCCAATAATTCTTCATCTGAATGACTTGTAAAAACTAAATAACAAGAAAAAAAAAAAGAAATGTACCATACATGAAAGAGCTTCAGGATAATAGCAACTCACTCACTAGCAATTAGACTGTTTGCAGTGATGCATTAAAAAAAATAATCAAATATTATTCTAATGAATTCTATAAATATTTGTATGCAGTAGTACGACAAAACTTTATTCATTTTAAAATTTGCATTTTTTAACTAAAATGAATGGAAAATTAACAGACTGTAAAATTTTTCTCATATCGTATTATCAACCAGAATATCAGCATCACTATCTTTTACAATATTACCACATTGACAATTCTATTGCTTCACTATATCACCACGTTGACAATCCTATTGCATCACTATACCGTAGTGTTTTCGAGATACAACAGATTAAATTTTTGCAGAAAACAAAAGCAAAAAAGAGAGTGTGAAAGAAATGGAAAATTTTTTTTTCAAATTTTTTAAAAAAATTTCAAATTTGAAAATGCTAAATTTCAACGATTCCTTTTGAAAAAAAAAACACATAAAAAGTAAAAACTTTTCAAAAAATGATAATTTTTTGCAATAATTCCAAAATTTATTGTAACTGAATTAAAAATTGTTTATCATATCGATTGGCATATTAGGCAAAAATATAAATCTCCCGAGAATATTTCTCAGGAATTCAAGAAAAAATTTCAAGCACTTCTAATAATCATAGCGAATAGGGGAAAAAACACTGCCATGACAAGATAAATTGTATAGCAATAACATCATACGTCTATATTACTACGTATTCATTGATGCATATAAGCAATGATTATTTTCTACCATTTTATGTTTGTCGCATTTTACTGTCATTTGTGTCAAAAGTACGCGAATTATTTGCATAAATTTATAACTGTAAATAAATAAAAAAGAAAACAGTTTTATGAGTAGTAATTAATGACAATTAATAATAGAACAAAGTTGTGAAGTGAAATGAATTTTGACTGTTTACAATGGGGTTTAATTCCATTTGCAATGATTAATCATCATCGTTAGTGTACCAACTGTAGTATAACCAATAACAGGTTGAAAATAGTAAAAATACTGTTGGAAATACCACTCGACTATCTGCAAAAAAATTTAATTGCAATTTTTTTTTTTGATTATTTAATTACAATTATCTTTTTGATTATTTAGTTACATTTATTTTTTTTTATTGCATGAAAAATCGCAGTTTCTAAATTCTTTTAAATTAATTGACATAAATTTAAATAAAAAATAATTTCGAAATAATTAATAAATTTAAAAAAATTGTTAGTACTAATTAAGCAATAAATTTGGTCAATTACATGCAAATAAATGTTATCGTAATAATAAGAGAAACTAATCACTTACAAACATCAATTTTACTCATACTTGAATATGAAATTAAATTTGATAATTAAAATTAGTTGAAATATATTGAAAGGATTATTTTTCATGTTTAATTTGGAATAATTTTTAAGTTTGGAAGAAAATTTTTAAAAGTGCTAAGAAATGAAATGCGTATAAGAACAATCTTAAGCATAATGTAATAACAATTGTTTTATTGTACCAAAAATTAAATCAATCTATTAATTTAATTAAGTTAAGAAATTTGCTAGAGATTAGAATGAAGTTTGAAAAATAATAGATTTTAACTAATTAAATTAATTGAAAATATTTTGGAGTGTGCTTGAATTATCTTTAAGTGTTTTTTTTTTTTTTTTTTATAAATACTGAGATCAGCAATTTTCAAAGATCAGTTATTTACAGTGATCAATTTGCCTAGCAGCAAATTCATTTGATACGGCACATTTTTGACATGGCTTTGAAATGTCGCATTGATTCAAAATTTCTCCTTGTTCATTGTGTGTTTTAGCAAGTAACGCCTAAAAAATATATTCCATTTAAAAAAAAGGAAATGAACTTTAAACAAATGAAAATTAATTCCATTTAATAAACAAAAATATTCATATTTGCAAACACAAATGAACACTTATATTTTTAATTATAAATTTAAAAAAAGAAAAAAAACGACTTACCGCTATATTACGTTTACATCGTATGAATCCGCCAACATATATACTTCCTGAATTTGTATGGCCATTGTTCGCTGGATATCTTCTAGTACCAGACATTGCTGGATTACGTGGATCCACTTGTTGCTGCAACATTTTCTAAATTTTTTAGCAATAATATTTATTTAAAAATTGAAATATGGTACGCAAAGAACGAAACAATAAAATTAAATATTAATTTCGCGACATTATTAATTAGATCAGATATGTAAGAGTTATTGTTAAGCATAATTCAATCGAAATTTATTCCAATTTATTATTAATGAATAAGTTTCATATTTACCTCTCCTATTTCAGGATGATGTTCAAATGTACCAAAAGCACGACGATGTGCGCAATCATATTCACGTTTGGTTAAATAATAACTAACAAATGAATACTCCAACAATACAAGAAATATTAATGCCTAAAACAAACCACTCAAAATTTTTGATACTTGGAAATTAATTGGTTTTAAAAAAAATTTGGGGAATTTCTTAAATTTTAAAAAGTATAAATGATCTGAATTAAATTATTAAATTCAAATATAAAATTTGGTTAGAGTCAGTTTAGTGTTCTATTAATTTTTGGAACTAATATTTGATAAACTAAGTTAAGATAGTTAGTGAAATTTTCAGGTTATACTAAATTAATTGTTAAAATGAACTGTTGGTGAAAATTTGAGCATAGCATATAATTATTAATTTAATTAATTGGAAATTACATTGGAGAAATAAAACAAATTACAAATTGAATTATTTGATAATTAAGATTAAAAAAGAAAAATTCATCTTTAATCAAAAATAACAAAAATAAAATTAGAATTGTAGAGAGAAAAAAAGGAATAGAAAGAAAGAGAAGAGATCAGCGAACGATTAAAAGTTTACTTGTGAAAATGTCAACCAAATATCCAATGCTTTGATATAGCTAACCTGAAATTATTTCATTTTACAAAAATGAGAAGTTAGAGTAATAGAAAAGTGATTGATAAATGACCCTCAATGTGATAATAATTGACCCCTCAGTATGACAATATTGCTAGCCAGACTCATATTTTTCATATTGCTCATTGCTCAGTGTGACATCTTATGGTTCATGTCATCAACTTTTACTATTTTGCATTCTGTTATTAGAAGATTATTTGGTATTATTTTAATGCTTAGTTCTGTACTTATTTTGATTTGTAGAAATAAAAAAAATGGATGTAAAACAATTATTTAATTTGAACTGTTGTCCTTTTTTTTGTACATAAATAGAAGATAGTGTAATTTAACAATTCAAGTATTCGAGTATAGTAATATTATTTCCAATATATTTATTTGCATGCTTTTCAATTGTTTCACATTTATGAAGATTACATTTGATGGAATAAACTTTAAAATGCAAATACTTTGAAAAGCTGTCAAATAATTAACAAATTCAAATAAATGCAAGCGAAGCTGATGAAAATTTGGTTTTAATTTTTGAATTAAATTTAAAAAAAGTAAAATATCGATTTGTAAGGATATCTAAATTTTACATTATATTACATTACTAAATTTTTTTTTTTGTTTTTCTTTTCTCTTTATTTTTTGGATATATATTTGTCATTTTTCTTTTCATTTACTCAACTAAATAAATTTGTCCATTGTTATTTTAAATTAAATGAATCAGAAATAAATGTCATAATACAAAATGGAAATATCAAAATGAATTTTTTTTTTTGAAACATTTCTATTCAAATAAATGAGTTAATTTAAAAAGGCATCAAAAGAATAACAAACTTGCGGTAAATCTTGTCTTGCGCCATTGCTCATTGTGGTCAGTGTAAGTAATGTAGTAATGGTCAGTGTTACTCGAGCTGGTGAAGCACGAGGATCGAGCCAAAAGCTCATCCATGAAATGGAAACAAGCATTGCTGATGGAAAATATGTTTGTATAACATGAAATAGCATTAATCGTTTCATCACTATCAATCCACGAATACATGACCAATTACCTGATGGAAAGTTTAATTCTTCTTAATTATTAATTATTCAATTAAAAGAATCAATAGCAATTTATTAAAAACAAAGAAAAGAAAAAAACAAACAATAATCTTAAACTCTTCGGTTAGCTAACTAATCAAATTTTTTTAATCTTAACAATTTATAATAATTACAAAAAAAAAATCATTTACTTAATTAAAATTAAATTGAAATTGGACTAGGATAGTGTGATTTTCATGATTTAATCAAATATTAAATTTTAAAATGAAATTTTTTAAACTATTATTTTTAACATACGTACATTTTTAGTGCAAATGAAGATTCAAGTAATAATAATAGTTTACATAATAATTTACAATTACTTAATAGTTTACAAGTAATTAATATTATTATCGATGATAATGCTATTTTCAGAAAAAAATTTCTAGTGTGATAATTTTTGGGAATGAAAAAAAAAAAAAGATAAACTACCGGAACCACGAAACATTTGATACGGTGTGAGGCACTTTTCAAATTTTGTATTCGTGATAACCATATCGTTGATTTTGATTTCGCTATTGCTTCCGAATGGAAAATATGGTGGATCTTCATGCCATGTCAAACTTACTAAATTTTCCATATAAGCATCTGAAAAAATTTGCAAACATCTATTCCTGACTGTTCAAAATTCTCAGGAATGATTGTTGAAATTAATGGAAAATTACAATTGAATTTGCTTATTCAGCATGTTTCTATATATTAAATAAGCAGAGATGTAATGATATAATGAAATACTTAAATGCAATTTACTTTGATTACATTTTACAACATAGTATTTGATTAATGTATTGTAACGTAATATTAAGCAATCGAATACAAGCACGTTGTATAAAATTTCCTATTAATGTATGCATGTAATCAAAGTAATAATAATAAGTAATGAAATTTGAATATATTATAATATTATATATTTAATAGTTATATAAATAAGAGAGAGAAAGCGAAAAGAAAAAAGAGAGAGAGAAGAGAGAAAAATATTACGCATGTACAATTATTATCAGATTTACATTTTTCTGATAAAAATTCCTTAAGATATTTTTAATTTTATTAATTTTATCTCATAAAAAGAAGCAAGAACACAAGAGAAAAAAAGAGGAGAGAAGGCGGAGAGAGAGGATCAAAAAATATTTATATATATAGTGAGATTTCTTGTGCAAAAAGTCATTTTTTGCAAAAAAAAAATTTTTTTTAAAAATAATTAAAAACTTTTCAAATACTTTGAATCTATTCATGTCGCTTAGTTTTTTTCTTTTCTAACTTTGCGAAAAAAAAATGCGAAAAAAGTAAAGTTGGCAATTGCATTGAAATTCAGACAATTATATACATTTACTCATCTTTATTGTAATATATCAATTTAAAAATATTTGGTTGGCAAATTTTCTTGTTTTTTTTCTAAACAGAAAACATTTTGATGTTCAATTGAAATTTTCCAATGAAAAGGGAAAAATTAGCCCACAGCTTTGAATAATAATTGGACATTCTTGTTTATCCATCGGGAATCGTTTTAAATCCATCATACATGATAATGTTACATCCAGTCTGAAAGATTAACATTGAAATTTCTTTTTTTATTTTTTTTGTGTAGATGCGTTCAAATAGAAGAATTTGGCCAATATGATTTCTATCTCATGCTCAGTACTAATATATAAAGTTTGACTTAATGCGGCACTACAAAGAGACTTACTAGATAAAATAAAATTAAGCTTACTACCTCATAGTTTTAAATATAAGACCATCCGGATAAACGAAGACCATGAAATTTGGTGCTGTCACTTCTTGGAGATAGGCAAATTTAGAATTAACAAAATACAAATCTGGCTGCCACAAACGATCCACAATGAATTTATGGGTTACAAGTACTGGATGTGTACAATTATGAGCCAAGCGACGATCATACCAGCCTAGGGCAAGATACATGTCAACTTCAAAATCCTGCAAAAAAATTGCATAATTTGAAGAAAAATCAAATTTTTGAAATGCTAAATTTTAACAGAGTAAAAACGAAATAAGGATGTAACTCAAGGAATGACGATGAAACATAAGTTTAATAAATTTAATTAAATTTGATAGACTTAAGTTGCATTGTTTTTTGTGGTGTAATTGAACTTTAATAAAATATTTCTCAAAAAAAAGAAATATTTCCATAGATTGCACATATTTGAAGTCAAATTAGATTATCATGCAATGACTAATCTAAAATAAAGAATCGAAATTAAATAAATAAATGCAAATTTTAAATTTAAATCAAATCCTGGTAAATAATTTACCATTGTTTGCGTTCTAAATGACGACATGGATTCGATGTATATTGCCACGGATACTACAGTTGTTTTACCTGCAAATTAATGCAGGACTGTCAACAAGATTCACCAACCCAATGAAATATTCGTTTAGATTTGTGCAAATAGTTATTTTTTTTATTTTTTATTTTTGATAACTATTAGTGATACCACTAGCGGTAGAATTGAATTGTCTCAGAAATAAAATTTCTGTTAAATTATTATTAGAAATTTTTTCTTAATTTCAAAATTTTGCAACGAGGAAAAATGAACCTTGAGCTTGACTTGGTGTCATGAACATGTTATACCCGTTTTTGACAACACCATTGCCAATGATTCGCAATAAACGATCTGCTGGTTCGGCCCTAATAAATAAGGAAACATTATAAATTAATAAGGCAAAGTACGTAAATGCTAGTGATAGTAGGATTTTTTTTTCATATTTTTTTAATATATTATATATATTTTTTCATATAAATTTTTTTTTTCATTTTTTTTTATTTTTACAAACATTTCATATAAATTGAATATAATGCTTTTTGTTTTAAGACTGGTATAATAGACTGTTTTATTGTATTTCCTCAGATGAAAAATTGACAAATAATCAATGGACAAATTAATTTGTTCAAGGAATTCCTCGTTCAAGGGAAATGGTTGCAATTCCCGATCACGATCACAGAAGATTTTCAAGGGATTATCAGTACCTTTCGGTAATGGTTATAGCATCCTGGATATCTAGGGGCATCATAGACCTGTTATTGCTCAACTCTGTTATAGGTTCGGATCAAGTGGCGAATTGATTAAAGCATAAATACAAATAGTATTTTTTTACAATTACATTTACCAGGAATGCCATTGATGGATGTATGATAAATATAAATAGTAATTCATATAGAAGGGTTAATTGAAAACGTGAAAAAAAATAATAATTTGAGGAAATTAGAACCAGAGTAAATCATCCGGTTGATTACCGGAATTCCACGATTCGCATATTGTATGTGTATTGAAATTTTTATCAAAGGCATTTTTCTGATAAGGATTACCTGGCGGTTTCGAACTGAAAAGGATCATTTAAAAAAATTTTTTTTAAACGAAATTCAGGTTAATAAAATAATTATAGAGGATAAATTTTAATTGACCAATAAAAAACTACTTTTATTATCGTTTATTATTAGAAAAAGTGCGTTTTACACATAAGGACATACTTTTAACACGTCAATAAAATAGTATCATGAGCATATGTATGCTAGATCTATACTATTTATCTAAACTCGAAGTCAATACAATTTTTTTCGTTACGTTCACAAAGACATTTGTTTTTACATGATCGTATTAATGTTAAATTTTATAAGCACTAAACATTTGGCTTAAATTTGATTTACGAATTAGACATGGTTCGTGTGAACAATCAGTTTCAGATCTCTTTGCATATGGATTTCATCTAAAAATAAAATGTTCAATAAAATTTTTGCAATTTTGAAAATTGAAAATTAATAAGCATAAATGCTTTTTTTTTTACGTCAAATATTTATCAGTATTTGAAAATAATTTGCATTAAAGAAATAATTAATAAAATAAAAAGCAAACAGTTCATGTAGCACAATTATTTCACAACGAAATTTTCTTTTTTTTTTTTTTTAAAAAAAAAAGAAAAAAAAAAAGCAAAAAACTAGCCTTCCTTTCGAAAAATTATCTTCTTCACTGAAATCTTCTTCCTGAAAAAAAACAGGGGACAAATTGAAAACATTAATCATACATCTATATAAAATCAAAGTTTCAACATATATTACTTTTCTTCCTTTTATTTTTTTTAAATTATTTTTAAATTAAATCAAAAGCCTTTTAATTTTAGCTTGATGTTATCAGGCTTCTTCATAAATCAGTCCTAATAAAGGATTGTAAAAAAATGCCGCAGGAGTCTTATCTACTTATTTTATCTTACTGAAGCTTTTTAGCTTTCATCCGTCTGCAATGCTATTTTGAAAATAATGTCACTTTTTTTTTTCCTTTCTATTTATTTTCATCTTTAAAATGAACATACTCTTGAAAAGAAATTGCCTAAGCATTGAATTTGTTTTTCAAGTATTAGCCAAAAATTAGCTTTACTGCTTATTTTTCTTATAATTAAATTTTGATCAAAAAAAGTGAAAAATAAATTTTTTTTTTTATCAAGTTTATATTGTAAATCTATTATATATAAATATAAATATATATTTGTTTATTTCTTTATTGTATTTATTTATTTTTGTATATTTATAATTTATTTATTTTTGGTTAAAATTTTCATTCATTGATTTCTTGTTTTTTTCCTTATTGATTTTGTTTATTCATTAATTTCTTGCTTTTAAAATACATATTTAAATTTGTTCACTAATCCTTATCCTTTTCGATGCTCCTCCTACACTTTTCCTTTTTCACTTTCTTTTGTTGCTCTTTTTCTTCCCTTTCTTCTCTTTCTCCTAATGTCTTCCCTTCTCTTCCTCATCTTCTCGTGCTATTTCTCTTTTTTCTCCTCCTCCTCCTCCTCTTCCTACTCCTTATTATTTTCATTTCTTTAACAGTGAAATGTATATATGACCATTAAAAATTTTATTCTTTACCGTCTTTTTACCTGCCATGTTAATATGATTGTATGGAGAAAGAGTATGGAAAGAAGTGGAGAGAAAGAAAGAGAGAGAAGGAAAGAGAGAGAAGGAAAGAGAGAGAAGGAAAGAGAGAGAAGGAAAGAGAAAGAAGGAGAGAGAGTGAAAGAAAGAAAAAGAGAAAAATTTAGCAAATTTTGTTGGATAGTTTTATCTGATCGTAATATTTCCATGATAAATTAATAAGATTATACAAATATAACGATTCAATTTTGATTTTTTGTTTTGTTGCAAAATGGTTGCTTTTATTTATAATTACTGTAATATTATGTCTAGATAACATTGGCATACGGTAATGCTTTTCATTTGTATCATTAATCTCTTTGGCCTAATAGAAGGCCTAATGAGAGAGAAGAAATAAATTGGTGAATTAAAGAAGAAAAAAAAAATAGTTCAATTAATTTCTCAAATCATCAGTTAAAAGGCTATTATTAGCTCGTATTAAATTAAGAAAGAATTAATTTATTTTATCAAATGAAAAAGAAAGGATATTTTTTTTTTGGAAAATTTACCTGTCGATATTTGCTTGTAATAGATTCGTTGAAATGTTTATTGTTAGAAAAATTTTCAGAGCCTGACTGGTACTTATTTGTGAAATGTTCTTGTGCCTTACGCAACATTAATTTGGCCATAAGTATTATAAGGACGAGAAAAAAATCCATCACCGCTTTGGGCGCGTCAAGCAAAATACATCATTCATCGTTACTTTCTTCTTTCACCACTACCTGTTTCCTTTTTCCTTTCACCACTACCTGTTTTACCAATATCATTAATTAATCAAACATTTAATGTTAAACGATTTTTCAAAAAAATTTCAAACGAAAAAACAGTTGCAATTTATTTCAGATCAAATTGCATAGATCATTTGCATCAAATTTCTTCATAACTAATTACTAAATATTAAAATTAATTGTAAGATATTAGTTGCAATTAGTTAACTCAAATATCTAAATCATTTAGATTTGAATTTTTTTTTTAAACCAACATGATCAGCTTTATTTTGAAATTTTTCATTGAACTAACTGAACTACTCTTATTTTATTTAACACTAATTACACTTTTAAATTAATATCAATAATTTCATTAAGAATAGTATTTAATCACTGTGAAATTCGCAATCTTTTGCTACGTAATTTCAAATTTTAATTCGCAATAAATCGACCATTTTCAAATTTAAAAAAAAAAACTCATCACTTTTGAAAGTTCAGATATTTATTCATTACAATAGCAATAATTTCAGTTGTGTCAAATTTTTTTTTTCGTCCAAAAAATTTCTTAGAAATGACATAACAAAAAGTTTGCTATTCAAATTTCCTCACTAACAAGGTGAATTTAAATAAATTTGAATAAATTATGAATGGATGAATGAACTGTGCACGTAATAAAAAAGTCGATTTTTATTTCAGAAATTGAGATTTATTTTAATGACTTTCAAAATGCACATATCATATCCTATGAAGTTCTATGTGATATGATCATTTTTGTTTTTACTTTTAGTATAAAATGTTAAAAATTAGATAACGCAAATAATTAAATAATTATATTTACGGTAGCTAATTATAATTGCAGTGGGTAAGATATATGTAGAAGATAATTTGGATATTTCTGAACAAAAAAAGCTATGGTTTTGAAAAATATTGGTTTCTGCTATGTAAGTAACTTGGCTCATTTCAACAAAAAATGATGAATTTGACAAGTTATGACACATTTATAAGCAAAATGAGCTAATAATTTGGAAATATCATATAAACTTGTCATCGGTGAAGAATTGTTTGCTAAATATTTTAAAATGAAGCGCTATCGTTTTGTTTGAAACGGCAAAATTTGAAATTGAAGGCCATTGATGCGAAGGATAATAAATTGAAATGGTTAAATTAAAAAAGACTAAGCTAGATAACTAGCTTTTCAAGTAACTATTTTAGCTTGGCATGTAATATATGCAATAAAGTTAGATTGTAAATTCCATATAATGATTAGATTCTATTTATTTTTTTATTATTACCAATGTTATTGTTGTTAGTGTTGTTATTGTTAGCACTGTTTGTTTTGATCACTAAAGCGACATTTATTTAGAGCCAGAATATATATAAATCAATAAATATTTAAGTGTTATGATTATTTACTTAGCAGAAAAGAAGAAACGAAAAAAGAAAACAATATTGTTTTTTGAAATTAAACTGAAATAAAAACACAAATAAAATTTTGTAAAATTTTTTTCGAAGACAAACAGTGCGAATATTTTTGCACTTAATGAAAGGTAAAAAAAAGCAAAAAAAAAAAATGATAAAAGGAATAATTTTTTCCAAAATATTAAATATATATTTAGAAATATGAGAAAAATAAACTTAATACGACTTACATATGTACAGATAATTAAAATATAACAAAGTAAAAAGAATAAAGAAGCATAAAAATGTTAGAGTCTTAAATGGAAACTTAAAACAGATGATCAACAGCATTTTCGATAATTTAATTTATCTTCAAGTGTATTGATGAAACTAATTTTAAACTTATACATTTACATTCAACCAAACTAAAACAATTTTCAAACTTTCAAAGTGCAATTTGAATTTTTGAAGTTTTAATTAACCAACAGTTCTTGTGAAAAATTCCAACTGTATAAATATCAAACAGAATTAATTAATGCAGTAGTAATAATTATTTACTAGGATAAGCCTATTAAAGTCATGATAATTATTTAAACAACATTTGGACATATTAGTGAATGTGATAATAATTAAGAAAAAACAATATGGAAATCAAGCAAATGGATAGATAGAATTAATTATCATTTTAAATAATTATAATTGCAGCACGGAAATAATAGTATGCTAGGATGATTAGAATTATAGATAAAATTGCATCACATTGCATGCAAAAAATTAATAAAAATGATTTGAAATTATGTCGTTATAAATATGTGCTATGATTAAATACGTGTATTTTTCAGCAAAATCTTATTTTAAATTAATCAATGAAATCTAATTTTAAATTTAAATTAGATGAATAGAGAAAAGAGAAAAAATAGAAAAGCCCTTTTTCAATTAATAATTCCTTCAATTGGCACCCTTATTAATTCGCTTCATTTTTTTTCCGTGACATTGTTTATTCATTTTTATTTCGAACAATTATTTTGCAATTATTTCATGCATGGCGCAGATGTCATTTTTTTGGTTAGAAATTTAATGCGCAAAAAATCAATCAAATGATTTTGATGATTTTAAGACAGGAAAAAAAGCTGCAATTGTTGTTTTAATTTTTTTTTTTTTTTTTTTTTTTTTTTTTAATAACCAAAAAAAGGAAAAAAATAAAAAAAAAATTGGTTTTATTTAAAAAAAATTAAAAAAATTAATTTTTAAAAAAAAAATA
>JARVGP010000451.1:0-43288 GCA_029876185.1 Mansonella ozzardi | reverse complement strand
TTTTTTATTTTTATTTTTATTTAATTTATATTTTTTTTTTTGTATTTTTTAAAAAAAAAAAAAAAAAAAGAAAGAAGTTTTTGAACAGTTGATAAACTGCGCTTATGCAGCACGATAATTAATCACCAATGATAATCAAAGGAGTACCGACTACTAGATGTTTATACATTCGTGAAATGTCTGTCTCTCTCCTCAATCCATCATCTTTCCCCATAGTTCGTGAATAGCAAAAATGACAAGTTTCAGCAAAAAAAGGAATGAAAAGAATTGAATTTTCCTTATATTTTAATTTTACTTCTATTTTTATTCTTATGATATTTTACATTTTGTCACATCTCTAATCAGTGCATTGATGATTAATTGATTACTTACTTTATAGAAAGTTTATCAGATTAGCAAGTTAACCATTTAATTTACAAAATATTTATTATCTATGTGGCGTTATTAGCTGATTATAATAGCTACAATACTATTAATAGAAATGATAATAATAATAATTGTTAATTGATAATATTAGTATCATTACTATCGATAATAATAATGATAACGACACAATGCTATGAGCTAATCTACTGAACATTGCTAGCGAACAAAGCAATTATTACTGTAATTACGGGCAGCATTCTCTAAAATTTTTAAAATTGATTATTACCAATACCAAGCTCAATAAGAAAAAGCAGATCTCATAGATGACCAATAAAAAAAGTTAAATATTTTGTAAAGGTAGGAATTTTCATATGTTCAGCTAGCTAATGTTCCAATGATTTTTTCCAGCTGGAATCTTATTAGATGTCAATTGTCTTATCAATTCATTTTTTAAGCAGAAGAAAAGGAGGAAATAAAGAATGATAATCATCGTATTATTGTTGATATCACTTAATTGATAATGTTCATAGACTGTTATAAATTTGAAGTTACTACAAAATTTGAAAACTAATAACATGTGAAATTTAGAATACATAAATTATCGAAATGAAATTCGGTATTTTAAATCTTTAAAATTAAATTTAACGAATCATATATTATCAATCGCTTGCAAGCAAACTATTTAATTCATTCATATTTCCAATGAAAGATATTTGAGTTAAAATTAAATCTATGGCACTATTTTTTGCACTATTGTTTTTTTAATTTTTTTTAAGAAATGCACTATTTTTTTAATTTTTTAATCAATTAATCTTTTCGATACTTATTTTGCGGTTAGTACAACATGTGATATTTCAGACGTTAATTCGATTTCAAATCAGCCAAGTGAAGTTGAAAGAAATTTACATATTTGAAATATGTACAACAGATGTATATTTCTGCATTTGAAAAATAACATTTCCTACAGTCTAAAGGGTTTATTCATTTGCTATCCATCTGGTATATATCGCAGATCTAAGCCACTGCCATCATCAACAGCATCATCGATACAACCGACGCCTGTCGCAAGGATAGCCTCTTTCTTTATAATTAATGATATACTGTAGTGTGTGCATGTATGAGTGTGGTTTGCCTTCAGCGATCATATTAATCATTAAATGTGTGTGCACACACAGACATAAATACACACTTACACACGATAGAGTAATATATTGATAGAAATTTACTAAGCTTAATCATTTATGTAAATTTCTCTCAACCATAAGACATATTTATGGCATTACAAAATAATACGATAGAAGAAGTTCTATGGGACAATGCTACGACTGCAAATTATTCCAATCATTTATTTGCAATTCGCTTAGAAATTTCATTGTTAATATTTGTTTCAGCATTGTTTTTGCAAACAGATGATGTTTTAATGTCATCATTTCCGATCAAAAAAGAAAGAAATTACCCGTCGAGAGCAATAATTCCTTCTGCCAATCATTGAATCAGTTTTTCCTATGAATTTTTTGAGAGAAAATAGAAAACATAAAGAATGCTTCTTATATATCCTATAAAAATTATCCCAAATATTTATCCGGCATGCAATTCAAATCATTACTTTGTTCAATTCCTAATATATGATTATGGGAACAGCAATATATTTCAACTAAGTCTTCTGGACCTTCTAGTTAATGTAAATTTAGGCTTTAAACAGGCTTAATTAATTCTTACACTAACTTAATAAATCTCTCGTTTTCTTTCTTTCACTAAAAAACTTTCATTTTATGCAATCTTAAAACCTAAGAATTTTTTATTGAAATTCGAGTTTTTAGGATTTTAAATTGAGCAAATATTTTTAAGATTCTAAATTCATATGAAAATTTTATTACAATCATAGATCATAAAATAAATTTTATTTAATTTATTTGAAGCTTACGAAATTTCATCAACTTCACTGTTTTTCTCACCTAATCAAATGACAAATGACATCACGAGAAAGCTAGAATCAACGTTTTATAATCTATCCTGACTTGTAAAGTATAAAAAAAGGATTACTGAGGGCTTTTATTGCACTGTTAAATCAGTTTGAATTCAACTTTTCCAATGGAACTTCTGAATTTCACATCATGAAATTTCAATAATAAAAAATTTCGATTGATACATCAATTGTAATATGGTAAAGGAAAACAATCGATTATTTATAGTAATGACTAATTTTATTAAAAAAAAACTGTATTTCTGTTTGTTAAAAATGATCGGACTAAATTTCTGCAAGTAGTTTACCATTAGAATAAGAGCATTTTTGTTGTTTTATAAGAAATAAAGTTTAACCTGAATATTGAAAGTTTTGTTTTCTTAAGTTATTTATTTTTATTATTACGATTTACTGTTGTATTTTTCTACTTCTCTAAAAACCTTTCGAAACTTATTTCATTTCATGTCATACCAGTGTTATATGACATCGTCCAAATTTTATGAACATTTTCAAAATATTCAATTTTTGCTTTGCATGATTTACTAGTATTGTATTATATTATCAAACAATATAATTCTGTTATAATTGCAACAGTTTGAAATAAATTTGAATTTTTCAACCAAATTGGATAAATTCACATAAATTTAGCGAATTTTAAATTAATTCGAAAACTACCACAATTCTTTTCTTTACCAAATTAATTGCTTTAGTATGTAAATGAATGTCATTTTTAATGATCGAATGCATTGACATGATATTCTTGGTAGGGAGTAAAAATAGTAAATGGGAAAAGAAAAAGGAACATTGGTAAATTGATTAAATGATCGTTTACTTCAAAGGAAAGCTCAAGATGTGATGATTAATTATAGAGAAGGATAATTACTTAACGAGAAAGGAAAATATGCGTTTAATGGAAACATTTAACAAATGACTTATCACTTCAATGTTTATCGTTTATCAGGAATATAGCAATAAACCTTTTAGGTATGCTTCATTCAATCAATAGACTAAATGGCTTTTTCAGATATATTCATAGAATATTTGTAGCCAAGTGATGATGAAGCATACTGTCATTGCTTATCATTGGATAGGATGATAAGTTAGAGATAAATAGCATTGGTCTTTAATAAAATTTTAATATATGATATAGTTGCAATAATCAAAATCCTGTAAAAAAGAATCTATAAACAAATGAAAGAGTAGAAATAGAAGACAGAGAAACGAAGAAAAAACAGTGGTAATAAAAAATTTTGTCAATTAAAATTAAAAAATGCAGTGAAACATTATTATATTAATACTTCAAAAAAAGTTCAAGTAGCAATAATTTTAAAACAATCGGAAGTAGCATTTCAAAGGTAAGTGATTGCTTTTAACTTTAAGAAAACTAATTTATCAAATAGCTTTCTACGAAGTGGAAAAAAGAAGGAAAAAAGAGAATTGAGGTATTGGTGTCGGAATGATCTGAGAAGATCTTGCTGAACATGAAAAATGGCAGTTTATCAGCTATAAAAGAGGAAATGCAGAAAATAATTTTTCACAAAATTTGAACAGGAAGAAAAAAAAGAGGGATGACAAGGAAAGAAAAAAATGATCGGAGTTGCAGCCGGCGCGTAATTATCTGTGAACGTCACCGCCATTACCGTATACCAAAAAAATGCCATGTAGGAATTAAACGTTTCCTGCATTTTTCTGTTTTATTTTTAGGACGATATATATTACTGCTGGTAGATTAGGAAATATAAATATCATTGAAAGTCAGTATTACGATGATTCATTGTAGTGCATTGATAACTGATATCATAATGTGATAAGATTGTAAACTTACGAATTTATGACTCATAGCAAAAAGCTAGCAAGCATACTTCTAGTATATTGATATAATAACAATATCAAGTATTTTTGAAAATTTATTTTTCAATGGAGAGCTATTGTATTTACGCCAATTTTAATATCAGCCCTACTCATACCGTAGATAAAGTTAATTAAAGCTATCCTATCAATTTTGTAAAAGTTGAAGAATAACAGATCAGGAATTAGCCGTTCGAGATAAATTCATCCTGATTGTTTTTGAAATCTGTCAATCAGCTAGGTTTTTTTTTCTTAAAAAATGAAATCGTTTCAAACAAGTAAGGTCAATAGCTGATTCTTAACAATGAACTAAGTGCTTAACTGAAAGCCAGTGATTCAATTTTGAGTGATCTTTTATGAAGCAAATCTCGGTGAAGAACTTCATCAGTAGGATAATCTTGACTCAGTTAAAAAAGTCAAAAATATTAGAAAAAATCATGAAAATTGGGATGGGAATTTGATGAATTGAAGAAATAATTACAAAAATAAAAAGACATTACTGCTTGATAGCTAAATTATCGCTTAACAGCTGACATTACCGCCACTGTTAATTGCTCATAACTTGCGCAATTTTTTTGATTTTTATACAACAAAATATATATGTTTAGGCTTATTTATGAATTATTTATTTATTGCTTGGTCATATTTTCTTCGCTGATTTTTTTTTCTACAATACTCACAATTAGACATTTTTTCCTGAACTGTTACAGAAAAAATTTTTCTTAATATTTTTAAACAGTAAATATCATTCGATGTGAATAAATTTCGCTTTACAATTATAATTGTGAAATCTTTTCAAGAATATGAATTATTGTTAGACATGCATCTTCTAATTCAACTTTTTTTTCGATCATTTCTAAAGGCAGAGGGATGGATAAGAAAGCTCTAGAAGCCTCAGCTTTTAAGCCTTAGCCTTTTAATATTATCTATGGACCCATTTTTAATCAATTTTTAAGCACACTGCATTATTCTAACAACAAAATAGTCAATTAATTGAAACACAAAAAAGAAAAAAGGCTGATGAAAATTTGATAGGAAATGATTTATTGATTAAGCGGAATGAATAAAAAATGTTCCAATCATTTCAAGATTGATTGGAGGAATTTTCAATATAAGTAAAGAATGGGACGTATGAAAATGGCATTGAAATTTTTATCTTTAAAAAAAGAGAAAAATCCTTTATATCTATTTTGGGCTGAGGAAAATTTTCACTTGTCAATTATCATATCTAGTGGAAATTGATAGCAATTTTTTTCATTTGCATTTCATATTCTATCCAACAAAGATCTATTTTATAAGTCTTTTAAGATATAAAGGAACCGTACTATTAATAAAAATTCTTTACACTTGAATCGAGGGAAGATGCCAAGTACAAGCAGATGAGAAAGTTTGAAATTGGATTAAAAATAAATAATTTTACCATTTTCCAAATTGCTATTTCATATCTGATTGAAATTTAGTCTGCATAAGTTTCGAAATTTAGATTTGGCTATTTTATTTCAAAAAATTAAATGATCATTTAAAATGTAATCAAGGAATGATATAATTTTAATACTGGTGCGACTAGCTCTTGTATATTGATAGTCTAATTATAATTACTTGATATGAACTAATCAAATGCACTGGCAAGCTTACAACTACAGTATGATAATTTTCGCACATTAAAATAAATTAAACATTAGCCTAGCAGACAATAATCAATACATTGTTGTATAAATATCATAATTCTGCTGCAATTTTTAAACTATTGTTATGCTTTCATTTGAAAGGAATTCATTCTACGATTTTTCATTCCAATGAAAATCGCATAATTCAATTCGCTTATTTCAACGGACTAATGTCACATCGAATATCATTTCAATAGCAATTTAAAACTAAAAATTTTCTAAATTTAAACTGAATTAATCATTAGCTAACCGCTAGCTGAATGAACCCGTGTCATCCATGGATAAACGGCAACATTATTCTTCTCTTCATCATCCTCCTCCTTTTCATCATTTTTTCCATTCTTACTCCATTCGCCATTGTTGTAATTACAAGATGAACTCTGCAATTCAAAATAAAAAATTAATTTTAAAATTTTCAAATAATAAAAAAAAGTTCGAAATATTCGAATTTAAATTACTCATATTTGTTTATTTTTTCTAATTTCAACTTTCCAAAATTTATTCAATAAACTTTTCAATTTCCCATAATTTAAACAAAAGTTTAACATTTATGTTGCAAAAGAAAGTCTTATTTCAGAATATCAAATTAAGCTAAATTATGAATTAAATGCCCCATTTTCATCTCAGACTAATAATATAAACAAGAAATATCGAAGCTGAAGGAATATCAAAGCAATGTTGAAATATTCAGATAAAAATACAATGCTTCACACGTGAAATTTGGTAATAATTAGCTTTGTCAGTTTAAATTAAAATTTTACACGCTTTTTTAGTGCATGTAATATGCTAACAAGAAATAAGTGAAAATATGGGGAAGAATTAGATTGAAACGGTCGGTTCGTCAAACCACTGATCTTATCAAGGTATGTCTCATTTCATGGATGAATAATTAAGCATGGAATGATAGGCACTAGTAATTATTGATCTTTTCTTTGTAAATCTTTTTCAAATGTATATTATGCAAACTTTGTTATATTGAAAATTATCACCTTACAATTAGCATAAATTAATGTAATCATTAATTTCACTTTACTAGATTCAAAATGAATGTATGGTACTGTTTTTTTGTCCTGATTTATTGCCAAAGATTTCCAGGTAAATACAAATTGCCCCTGTACAGAAACTGTGAAAAATGGTAGGCCAGGGGTAGGAAAGTCACTCAAAGACACATCATCGATGTAATAAATCTGAATTAATTGGCTCAATGTCTTTCATTTGATTTATTTAACTCATTAACAGTGAGCATCCATACCAAAACTAATGACTCCCTCCTTTTCAGAAATGTTGCCATTTCTTTTAAAAAATTTTACTTCCAAATATTGCTATCAAAAATTTTTGTTTTGTAAGATTATTTAGAAAGCTTAAAAACCTCAAAGTCTAGTCTTTTCTGCTAGTCAATCAGTTCTCATTCTCTTCCAAAAATTGTTCATTATCTAAAGTTCAAATTTATTTCCGGAAATTTTCTGCTCTTTAACAATTATAAACATTGGCAAAGCTGAATTTTAGCCTAGCCAGCTTCTTTCACTTTTTACCTAACAAAAATTTACCGTATCCATTTGACTGCTTGCTACAGTAAAATTAAATTAGGTTGTTATTGGTTATAATTATAAAACATAATTGTCACTGCTCACTGACTCTTTAAAATATCAAATTCTCCTTATCTCAAATTTAATATTTCATGTAAATGTATTCCGATATATCAGCAAAGTTTATTATTAAGCAACATATGTTGAGGAACTTTTATATATATGCCTAAAAAGACAGTAGAGTAGAGTAGACTTTGAGTAGACTAATTAAGCAACAAATAGCTATGAGATTTTATAACAGATTTTTTTCACTTCTTTCAGGAAATTTCAGGAAATTTCAGGAATCCCTCCTTAGGGATGGAATTCATTCATATAACTATTAAAATGATGTCCACATATTATCTAGATCATTTATCTGTTAAGAATAATTTCATTCCAGAAACATTACGGTAGTAGATAATAAGGCATTAGGTTTTTAAAAAAGCTTTTAAGAAGTGTAAAAGTGTGTTACTTTTAGTACACTGTTTTGATTGTTTGAATTGAACGGAGAAGAATATACTTTATATTAATTTTCTAAGATTCATCATTTTAATAGACTAATAGTCCGATCGAATTTGACGCGACCCTTAAAAACTATTTTTCATAGTCTGATGAAATTGAAAAATCCCAACATTCACATGAAACCGAAATGGTCCAGTTTTCTGACTTAACCAGACTTACGACGTTTCTTATTCCATTCAACTGATTTTAAATGTTGATATTAGAAGCCAAATTTCTTGGCTTCGATCATAATGCTCAACAAAAATCAGGACCTAAGCAAGTTTCAACTTGCCATTCATTACTTTCTAGACTTTTTTTAAAAGCCTTTATGGGCATTTCTTTGTGTGAAGAGCCAAGACATGCATAGGCAATTCACACCAATATAAAAATTAAATGGAATAGATTGAGATTGAAAAAGTTAAATTTGTATTCTATCGTGAACAGCGCTATACAAATGGTGATCTAAAAATTAAAAAAATAATTAGAATCTGTTACTATAAGAGGTCACGTAAAAACCGGCCATTTTACATTGACAATGGTTTAGAGACATAAATTTTAAATTGGCGAAATTTCGATGTTTTCAAGGCTTGTGTCGTATAAAAGTAAATTTTGCTAACAAAATATAAATTCAATGAAATATAATTTGGATCTCTACTTGTACAAAATATCGCAACAACTATCAGT
The DNA here is from genome assembly GCA_029876185.1 of Mansonella ozzardi. Lineage (NCBI taxonomy): Eukaryota > Metazoa > Nematoda > Chromadorea > Rhabditida > Onchocercidae > Mansonella > Mansonella ozzardi. Next base: position 34,694 of record JARVGP010000451.1, on the reverse strand, counting down.
GATCTTAATATTATTAAAAATGATTAGGCTCTTATTTGTGATATTAATATCACATTATCCTTTATGATTCCTTTAAATACTAACCAACTGTTCATTGTTGATAGTATTTGGATGAAATCTGATAGTGCAATTTATTAATTGCATTGAATTATTTTTTTCAAAGAAAAATTTTATGAAATCCTATTGTTGTTAATAAGAACTTTTAAAATTTGCTTTTCTGAATTAGCCATCCAATTTTCATTTCTCACTGCTATTTAATTTGTCAAATGATCAATAAAATTTCTAAAAAAGCACAAATGTACCGACCGGACCATGTTGACTGGAAGTAGGAGCACTGTACTGCGCATTTGGATAATATGTTGGACCGGATACTGTTGCAGAATTGTTGGTAGTTGCAAGCCTCGAATTCGATTGCTGCTGGTGTTGCTGTTGCTGATCATAATAATAATTTGAGATTTCTGGTGTAAATTGCTCTGCTGATGTCATTATTTCATTAAATTGTAATCATCCACCAAACTGTTGTTGATTTGAAGCTTTGTTTTTACAAGTAAATGAATGATAAATTTGAGAAAAATTTTCCAAAATAACAATTCCAAGCGGGCAATTGCTGCTATTCAGGTTTAGCTACGTTAAGCAATAAGAATGCAGCAATGTAGCGTTGCAGCGCCACTTTATGGCTGTATTGAAACATACAATATCGAATGATGCAGTCCTCTGCTGCTACACCAATTCCACGTCTGCCCTTTTTATAATTAGTCAATCTGAAAAGTAACTGCTGCAATTTACCCCGAGAAGTCAAAAATCACCACCTCTTTCCCCTTCCGCGACATCTCGTACCATCACCGTTTCTTCCTGTCCTTTTTGTTTTTAGCAGCAGTTTTCCAGTTACTAAAACAGCAAAAAACCTTCAAAGAAAAAGAAATCATGCAAAGAGGAGAACAGGATCGGATAGAATAGAGTGGAAGGAGAGTTTTCTGATGGATGCCATCCTCTCCCCGTCCTTCGGCGAATGGATGATCAGTGAAGGCGTGGCATCCGATGGAAATCATCCACATCAGACGACCACACAACATGTAAACTTACAGTGGAAAATGATGATGGTACGATCGGTAGAATTGTAATTATGATTATGAAAATGATAACGATAATGATAATTAACATATACTTGAAGCAATCATTTGGCTTTTTGCCAGCAATAATGCTAATGCTACTGTAGTTATCTCTACATAAACTTTCATATTTCATTCTAGCTTCTGAATGATAAAACTTTGTTGTTTCCAGAAAAGTTTTCATTACGATATTAGCATGATTCATTCATTCATAACAACAACATATTTATTTATTCATTCGCTTATTGATTCATTCACTCAACCATTAATTTATTCATTCTAAAAAAATTTTTGAATCTCAGAAAATCAAAAATCACTCACTTCCTTCACCCTTTATATGTATCATGAGAGAGGAAGAAAGAGAGTGAAAAAAAGAAAATGATTTCAGAGTTGAGTTCATTTGCAGAATGAATGAGATTGCAACATCGTTGTAACTATTCGCACTCAAGTAGAGTTAGTCAGTTAATTAGTTGTCAGTGAGTCAATTAGACAATTAGCAGATCAGTGAATGAGTTAGTGAATCAGTTTATGCAATCATTTTCGTTGTTGTTTCTATTACAAATATCAGTAACGGATAATGATCATCTGATCGTTGCTCAATGTCATTGAGCCATTGTGGAATGGCCATATTGGCTCAGCTCAGCAAGTCATATTGGCTCAATTTTTCGATCATTTGAGACAAAAAGTAAGGCGAATATACTGGAAAAAAAGCGTAAAGTTTTGTAAGTGAAATGGAGGTGTTGGCGTAGGAGAGAATGGAAGAGTGAGAATTGCGAAGAGTAAGATGGAAGGGTCTCTCCCTCTCTCAGTCATCTGTCAGAACTCGTCGGCATCTCTCTGATGGCGGCTACTTCAAAACCAAATGAGTGGGCTAAAACCCCGAATACTGCCACATTCGAACATTTCCTTCTTCTCTACTCTTCAAGAACTGATACTTTTGCCTTTTTGCTTCCGTCTCATTCCTTTTCGTTCCAAACTTCTATCAGTTAAAAAAGCGCCACATTCAAAGCACTAATTCCCTTCTTTCACCTCAAAATTTCCTACCTTCTGCCTATACACACCTACACACTCAGACAGACACATACATACACTTAAAAGGACTCAATTTCTTTGAGGTCCCCCAAAAAGAGAGTGGAAAGGGTGGAAGAAGGCGACAATGTATACATATGCGCATCCAAAAACGCGAAATCATCAATCAATTTCTCTCCTTTCTATGTTTTTTTCCCCCGTTGAATCCATTTCAAATATTTCACTTTATTGGCAATGCATAAGTTAATGGCTACCATTAAAACCAATTACACTTCCATATCAAACTTTTTTTTTGTTTCTCAAATTGTCATGAAATTTTTAAATTATATGACAAGTTAAGTGTGAAGTTTTTTTTTCCATCCTAAAATTTAGTTGAAATTTAACACAATAAAAATGTATGTGAAAGATGAAATGATTAAGAATAGTCAAAGAAAAAGTTTTCTTTTGTCAAATTGAAATAAAAGCAAAAAACAAAATTCAACAAATATTTTCACTATATTAGCATGATAAGAAATAATAGTAGTAATAAGATTTGCTACATATCATCAGATCATTTCTTTCAGCTCCTTCTTTTCCTTTTCATTTTCTCATCCTATTGCTATTCACTGGAAATCTCTTAACAATCACTACCGTAATACTCTAAAACTTATCTCTAATCCTCAAGAACATCTTCTTTCCTATAAAAGACAAATTCTTTAAATGTAAAAAAGCAAAAAAAAAAAAACCGATTTATTCTACAATTTAACACATTTTGTGCATATTTTTCAATGTGTCATTTAGTTTAACTATAAAATACTTTAGTATTAATTTATGATTTCTAATTAAATTATTCCATTATGAACAAATTAAAATATTTAGAACGAGAAATTAATAGTATATGATAAGTGCTACTCAAAGATAAGTTAATTGAAAGCTTCAATAATTGATAAATCAGAATAATGACTCGTCAGCGAAAAAAATTAAACAAAATATAGTAAATGCAAAAGGTAAGATTAAAAATGGTGAGAGTAAAATTTGAATTTTAACACGCAACGTACAACCCATAAATATCAGCAAATACTGCAACAAATAAAGGAAAGAAGATAATGAATGAAAAATATTCATGCCTCGGCGAATTCCTGGAAGTACAAGATCCGAATTAGATAGGAAAGAACTTTCAAGTACTAATTGCCAATTTATTCAACAGAAACATTTCAATTAAATCAAATGATTCATTTTTAATTATCATAAATCAAAATGATTTTGCCATAGATATTAGAAAACATTTTGTAACTAACGTGATCAAATGAGAATGATTTTCATTCATTCATCTTTTTTTGCGCTATTTAATGATTAATTCATTTTTAAAAACAACTCTTAGCATAGAAGACAAAAAGTTTCAAAAGGATGGAATTGCAATGAAATTAGCTATGAAGGACAGTTCATCTGGGAATGAAAAGCTTTCATAAATTGGCGAAAAGGAGTCCCCAGACATTTGCGCATAGCAGATCCGATCAAAGAAAATCTAAAGAGATCTTCAAAGCGATAAAGAAAAAACGAAATCAGAATTGAAATTTTCGAAATTTATGAATACCACAAAAAATTCAACATAATGCTTGCAACATTTCAAAAACTAACAAACATGCTGAGAATTTTTGAGAGTTTTTTCTTTTTACATAAATGATATGATGAAATGAAAATATTTTTCGTGAAAGAAAAAAAAAAACAAACTTTTAAAGAAATTAATAGTTAATGAAATGGAAATGAAAAAAAGTTTTTGGAAGAAACAATTTGCTCCTACAATGATACTGAATATCGCTCGTCCCTCTTGTCACATTTTAGTTGGCAAATTTGGATATTATCAGAAATGGCAACATTGGTTAGATAGCGTCGAATTGATTAATTTACGTCGTTAAAAGAAACAAATGATCGTCGAATGTCTGATGATTGCCTTACTTTATCTTGTTAATGTGCCCAATAAATTAGATCGTTTCACCCTAAAACCATGTTTCCATTTTTAGCCTTCACAATTTTTTTTTTTTTTTGTGACCTCGTACATCTACGCTTTACTACGATTAAATTAACCATTAAAAAATATTTTAAAAAAAAAAAAAAAACAAATTCAATTACAAGAAAGAATGCAACTTCAAGTAATTCCTAAACAATGTTCATCGTTGATCTGAATGGAAAGAATGCAACTTATTTATTTTTTACTTTACTTTCATCAAAAATTTTAATCTTCTAAACATCTCATTGTCCTCTCTTTCTCTTATGTGCAGTTCTGTATTTTTTCCTTTCTCTCTTTTTTTTCTTTTCATTTTGATTCGTTTTTTTTTCCTTTTTTAGAAAACCGGTTCCTTTTTTTGCTACTAATCTCGGTTTCAGAAGGCATTGTCGAAAAGACAGAAAATTTTAAAAAAATCGAGTCATACAATGGTTGGTTTAATGTTATCATTCATTCATTGAACTATCCATGTCGTTACTTACTCTTGACCAAAATATTAATCTGTTCATACTTCTCGCATTCAATCGACTTTTCTTCAAATTTCTTGAGCCAAAGAAAATTACTGTCTTCTAGATTAACAATCACTCCCTGACTACTCGTAATATTTTGCTTACATCTTAATCCTGATACACTCTTCAGATCATTTTGAATTGTTATCCATGAAATTATTTCATTTGGATTAGCAACTATGATCAAATATTTTGAAAAATAATACTTTTAAACAAATTAAACAATCTTGTTTCAAGTGATTGACAAATAAACAATTATACTCAACATCTAAATGATCCTAGAATGTTATTGGTTAAATTTAATATCAAAAGTTCAATTATAATGCTGGAAAAGTGAATTTTATTATCAATTCAATTAAATTAAAAAGAAATCATTGCAATCACCGTGTCAATTATGGAAAGGTGAAATGGTCTAAGTTTATTATTTGTGATTTCAAAAACTTTAGAAAAATTTCCCTTTTTCCAACTATTCAATTGCAAACGATTTGGAAAATGATTTTGCAGATGATACTAGCAAATGTTTTAATTGTTTAAAGCCAAATTCATTACTCATTTCATGTAAACATATTTTAGGATAAGTCACATGCCACGAATTTCTGATTTGGCTCACATTTGCTAATAATAATTTCAATTTTTTTTTCTACTTAAATTTCTAATAATTGCAGTTGTTTCTTGTTAATTAATCAAAATTTGTTCATCATAATTTACCACTATTATAAACATCAGCAAACTGATTTTAATTGTCGAGCTTTTATTCGGAAAGACAAAAATAAGAAAAAGTAAGTAGATACCGATGTAGATGATGTGGATCATTTGAAATAGTTAACTCATCATCATTTCTTTTCTACATATCAAAAGCAGCTGTTTCAAACAACTTGCTATGTTAGGTTTGACAAAAATTAAGTGGACCAGTCAGATCATCAAAGTCATTTCTTGTCCTAGCCAATACACGCACAAAATGATCTTACTTAAAGAAATCCCAGTGTTCATGCTCTTCATTAGCTCCATATATTGTTATAAAAACTCAGAAAAAACCTGATTGATATCTATCGACCCTTTGATAATCGCTGATAAGCATAATACTAATGATAAATAATGAACATGGATGATTAGCATTGATTCGAATGATTGGGCAATTATCATTAAGTATCGAACAGAATAAATGTCAAATCAATGAATGCCAACTGAACTTTTGCGAGAGAAAAGCAATTATAAATAAGTGCTTCTGAAATTGTTTAAATATAAAAAGTTTAAAAAAAATAATTTGATGCTAAAAAAATTTCAAATCAATTTAGTAATAGAAAGAAAACTGTAGTGAGAATGTTCTTTCAAAAAAATATTTTAGCATTTCAATTTGATAAAAAAATTTATCAAATTACTACTAAATGAGATGATTGGACAAGTCAAAGGCTATATAATTAAAAGATATAATTTTCAGTTTGTTTTTGAAAATAATGGAATACTCAAATTTTAAGAGATGTTTTCCACTTCGTACACATAATATTTTAGCTAAAGTTAGTTTATTTGAATATCCAAATGACTTTCTCACATTCAATTAACTTTTTGCAGTTAATTGAAATTTTCGTGAATCAAAAATTATCCTAATAAAAGAAGAGAGAAAAAAGATGAGAATCGCAGAAGAATATGTTTACATATTGCGGCATACGATAACCATAAGAATGGATTTGAGACTTGTATTTTACAGTATACACAACCATAATGTGTTTGTATGTTACAGTAAACCATAATAATCACAAGAATTTGATTTTCTAGTTTTATTTTCTAATTTGATAGTGTGTCTGTTAAATGAAATCATGCCACACCTTTTTCTTTATTTTTGTTAGCAAATATTACTTTTGCAAAGGATTGTTCACAATTTGAAAAACTGAAAAAAATTTTTCAAGCTTAGCATCCTATAAAAAGTATTAGTTAAAATAGAATAAATCTTGAAACTCGTGAATAATTTGCCTATTTGATTTAAAACTGGAAATTTACGAGGAAACAAATTTAAATAATTAAAGAAAATTTAAATATTTTTTCATGCAAATGTTTCTGATGGCAAAAGAAATTTTGTTCAAGTGCTATTGGTAGATTGTTAAGCGACTTGGAAAATTAGAAGTGAATAATTTTAAATGCAAATTAATTACACAACTGGATTCTGCTGTGCTTTTCAAAGAAATTGAACCAGCTCATTGGTATTCTCATTCGAATGTATTTTCAAAAGATCTAAATCTAAATTTTCTAAATCTAAAACTCGCAATCTAAAATTCCCTTTCCGATATTTTAATTATTTAAACTGTTTTAATTTGTTAAGCAATTTATTCAGATAAAAAATTCCTTAAAATCTTGCAAAATTAATTTAGGATTTATTAACAAAAGACTAAACTAAGCTTTGTCAGCATTCAAAAAAATTTAAATGAATTTAATGAATTTAATGAATTTCTTACCTGAATAAATTGCTCCTATTAAATTAAAACAATTTCAATAGTCAAAATATTGAGGAAATTTCTCGGATCGATAAAATGTCCGATATTATTCTAATAAATTCATGACAATTAACGATAAGAATAATAATGAAGTGGATATGGGTTGTAATGTTTATAACTGTCGGGGTCAACCTAATAATAAATGATTCAGCTAGAAAATTGATAAAGACATAATCACGTGAACATGCAAAGTATGTGCATAAGCAATCGTATACATGGATAATAACTTGTCATAAAGGAGAAAAGTTTTGATTACGGTAGAATTTCAATTTGTGTTGCAGTTAGTGTTTGTTGTGTGAAATTTGTGGCGTCAATGTGAAGAAGTAAGAAAGAATGCTTTTCTTTCTTTCTTTTTTTTTCTTCATTTTTTGTAGTTATTTTATTTAGTTCAACTGGATTTTATCGAAAGATTTAATTTTTAGAAGCATTTGTTAAAAAAAGAACAAGACATTAATGAGCAACAAATTGGGTTAAATTCTAAATCATTGTAAATCGTTCTAACTTCTAATGTCGAAGAAAATAGAAAGTTTTATAAACATCGACTTCGTTGGTATATTTCGCTCTGAAATGTGTAAAGAACTGAGAAAATGTTTTTATGCAGTGGAGGAAGCAAAACAGCTTGCAAGATATAAATCAAAATTAAATCGTTAAGAAATGTTTATACAGCATTTGATTCCACCAACTTACTGTATCATTTATTTTTAATTTTCACTCCCACTTTTATCACTAAGTTAATTGAAGTGAATGAAAAGTTTATTCATTTAATTTCATCAAAACATTATAAAATTTGACATATTTACAATATGTCGAAGTTAATTAAAAAATGATTTCATTAAATTTACATATTGTATCTTGCTGTATTTGAATTTTAAATAAATCAAAATTTTAAAGCAAAAAGAGGATTTAAAGTGAGCAAAATGTGAGCAACAAATCATATTGGTCGAAATGCCGGTTGGCTCAACAAAATTCCCAATTGGAAATATTAATTCAAAATGAAGTATGGGGGCGTTGTTCGATCTGAGCCGTAAATCAAGTCCCGCGGCCCGAGATTGTCCTCCTTGGATGATGCCTGTATGTCCGTATGCTATAATCGTAAATCTTCGGGAAGTGTGGCTCCAATGCTGAATAAACGAGTCTTTCTCTAACATCGGGAACTATTGCCCTCATTTCTCACTTCGTTTATTTATATTACATCAATAAAATTATCATTTTAAACAATTCTTTTAAATTACCAACTTTAATTGACTTCTACTCAATTTTTATTACAAATTTCAATAAACATCAAATAAGCCGTAACTCAAGGACATTTTTTGAATGTCATCATAGTTTTCCTATTTACATTTTTACCTTTGCACTAATTAATAATCAGTGTGATAATTATTGCCATTGTCATCTCAGAATCAAAAGTATTTCTATCAGTACACTCGGTAGAATTACAACTTTTGTGCAGATTAATATGATTGTGTAATACCTTTTCTAATATTAACGAATTATTCAGCATTACTTGTAGTTAAATCAAAAATTTTATCATTTATTGCCAATTCCATATTTTACACAGCATTCTCTCTGTATTTTCTTTTGACGAATTGCAAAACTTTCTTAATCATAAACTTTTACTGATGTAATTCTTTTCCCACCAATGCTTTGTTGTTTGAAAACTTAAAACAACAAAACAGGTGCAAATTAAAAAGAGAAATTCTTGCTTTGATTAACTTGTTTTTTTAAACTTAACAGACGACAAAATGGGAAAGGAATACTTCAGAACAAGTGCTTAATGAAAAGTAATGCATCAGAACAAATTAAATGAACATTTAAATTAAAGTACCATGAAGTTTGAATTGAAAAATAATGATATTAAATAATAAATCAAAACTTTGCATTGTTTTCAACTTATCTCGCAATTCTAATTGCTTCGAAACTTTAGTGAGATTTTTTGGTTACTTTTCACAATCGGTAAAGAAGTATACAGTCTAAACAGGTTTCAGCAAGAATTCTAAACCATATATTTTTTTAAACTTTTTTTTGCTGTCACTAAAACTTTTTCAAGTATTGTTATCATTATATAACTGATTTTTGGAAAAGAAAAAAGGAAAATTAAATTAAAAAGTTAACTAAAGAAAGCGAATTAAGATAAAATAAAATTTTTAATTTATAAAACTTTTATTTCACGCCAACAAGGCGCTGTTCTCTGTCCAAAATAAAAGCGCTTGAGAAATTTTTCGCTTTTTCAAATTAAGCAATTTCATATCTAATTAGTGCAATTCATCTTTCAATTATTCTTCATACTGATGACAATTATTTGATTATGCTAATAAAGTAGTCATTATTTGGATTTGCTGATAGCACAATCATTATTTCAGTTTGATAATAATGCGGTCCTTATTTGATTCTGCTGATAATATGATCATCATGTGATTCAGAAAGCATATGAATTTTTGAAATAAAAAAAATCTTTTGCTAAATATTCCTTGTCTGTGCTAATTTTAAGAAAATACCTCTGCTGGAAATTCGATACCACTTGTCTCCTAAAGATATTATATTTATTATAATGCAATTAATTTCGTTATTAGGAATATCGTCATAATGATAATCGTATTATCAAAATGACAAATAATGATTGACCAGAGATTTACAAGTATCTAATTACAATTATGAAAAGCGTAATAAGAAAATGAAAATAAATATTTGTAAGTAAAATAAGCTTTGATATTCAATGGTAAAAGACGAAATTTACAAAAGTAAAATAATTTACAGATTGTTTAAATCAATTACATCACTATGCAAATAATATTTGCTTTTAAACTGGAATCGTTGAAATTACGATTGTTCTATTTTGAGCATAATCGAAAATTAGAAAAGAAATGGAAATGATAGTTCAGTTATTTTCATCGTGTTAAAAATTAAAATGTTAGCTAGAAAAAAGCTAGAAGAAATTTAACTGCATATGCATTAGTAAAGTTAAAATCCAACGGAAATAAAATTTTCGTAATTTACGCTTGTCTTGCTTGAATTGTTAGGATTATTTGGAGTTAACAGATTAATTACAGGTGAAAGCTAATGATGAAATGTTTCATACCAAGTCATTACACACTTTTTTGGCTGTTACATTTGTGGTTTATCTTTCTTAGCTCATATTTTCTAACTTCCACTTAATTTAGCTGATATAAAGCAGAATTTCTTACAGTTACCGTATGCAACGTTTTTAGGAATGATTGCCAAACAGTTATCCATGAAAAGAATGTGGAGAAAATGATTGAATAAGCGTACCAATATAACATGTCATTTCGAAAAGTCAAAGTTACAGTAATTGATTTACTGGGCGATTGGTGTCTGATGTCAAAGCAAACTGAAGGACAGACAGAAACAATGTCGTCTGATCAGCAGCAGTTGGCTCCATTTTTGGAGGTCATCCCTGAACAATAATATAGAAATATATATATATATATATATACATAAACATACATATATTTATCGACTACTAAACAGTATATTCGCAGACACTGACATACCCACATGGAAAGTGAGTATAAAATGAAATTAATAAAACTGTTTATGTTAAATAAAACATTTTAAATTCTCTATTTCGTTTCTCCTTCAAAAAATTAAATTTTGTTTTGTCAAAATTTTGATTAAAATTTCTTTTTTGATTTTTTTTTAAAGAAAGTAATTTTTTTTTAAATTAATAGAAATTTTATGAAATGCTGCATTGGTGTATTGAACATTACTAATAAAATAGAAATCAAAAAACGAAATAACTCTCTTTGTAGTAATAAAAATTACTGAGTTAGTAATTTTTTAGAAATTAAAGAGGCTACTCTGGTCAGTAAAGGAACTGCCAAATGAATGATTTTGCATATTTCGGCTATAATAACATATCCGGTCAAGTATACTATAGTGAGTGACAATGTGAAGTAGACAACAATTGAGAAAAAAAAGCTGAATTCTCAGGAAGCAAATTGCTTTCATACTCATCTAAAATGTTTCTGTACTCAGACTCAACTGCATTATTCGGCCATTCTATCTCCATGAATATTGTGCTCTTTTGATTAACAGCTTTTTGTTTCTAGGCTATCTTTGGCCCAATTCTGCCATCATTCGCAAAACATATCATGATATTTATTCCAGAAGAATCTTCATTATAAGATGGCTTCCGCAATTTATGGAATATGTTAGCTTTTCTGATATTGCAACATCGCAAAACAATTCCTATTAATTTGAAACTTTGAAATTGTAACTAAATCATCTGCCAGTGATATTGCGTAAATTTTTTGCTTTTATTATCAAAGTTATTTTGCTGCATTTCAAACCGATGATAAATTAGAATTATAGAAGTACACAGAAACTTGGATCATTTGGCCTGATCCCATGTTCCTTAATACCGACTTGTTTTTGCAATCAAAATTACATTTTTTATTACTTAAACTTGAACGAAGATATATCGTAATATTTTTTAAAATCAATACAAAATCCATGCAATCCTAATAATTCACTCTTTAATTAAGCTTATTTGGTCTGGTAGTTTGTTCAATGAAAACATTTAAGTGTTCGAGTTTTTAGTAACCAAGTACAAATTAAATATTTACCCTAATTTGTAAAAAACCTCCAAACTTCAATTTCAGAGCTGTCAACAAAATGTAACATATTCGATGCTGGAATAAAGCTCAAATCTTTTGTATTTCTGGCAATGAAAGATTTCTATATAGAGAAATATTCTAGTCAGTCTTCATTTCGTATTTTTTCATGTTGTATTTATGCTTTGTTGTAAGATATAAATGTACAAATTTGAACTTTTGTATTTTAATTTATAAGCATGCCTTCGAAAATGTAAGTAAATTCTATGCAATATATTTATAACACAAATAAATTAGTGTGTACTTTAAAATATTGTATAATATTTCAAAATTAAAAATATTTTTTGAAAAAATTTGACAAAAAGAATTTCTTATTTGTGCTACAAAATATCGCAACAGCTGTTGAGAAAATTCTTGCAATTAAAAAAAAACTAGAAAAAATGTAGTAGATGCGGTATCAAGCGAACTTCTTTTTTTTTGCCGGAATAAAAATGAAGAACGGAATGGAAAACAGGTCTGAGAAAAAAAATTGAAGAAACTGGATAAATTATTGTTCTCTCATAGAAAAGCTTTGGTAATAATTCATTAAAATTTGTGGGAAGGCAAGTTTGAAACAATCTGTAAAGTGATTTTTTTGCGCCAATCATGTTCATGTGACATTTGCATGAAAATGGCTACTTCTTTTTTCATTTATAATTAACTTAAGTAATTTGCTTGTTTAATTAATGATGTTACTGCTCCATCTTCTCATCATTGATTGCACTTGAAATTAAGCAAGTACCGTTTGGAAATACTCAAAGCAGAAAAGATATTTTTTTCATTGGTTATAATACGTATAACTTACATATTCTGAAGACATTTTTTCAAATAACATCCATAAAAACTAGTCAAAATCAAAATGGTGCAAAATGCGAGGATAAGGAAAATACACCGTTGGTACTAGGCTCTTTCCAATTATACTAATCCTTATCCACTGCAATAAATTAATAGCATAATTTTGCAATTTTTACCAGGAAATAAATTATTATGATAGAAAAGAAGAAATAAAAAAAGGAAAGGAAAAAAGGAACTTGGATATTTCCGGATCATTCACTGATGAAGAATAAGTGCTTGCAATGCAGCTGTGCAATTAAAAAAAAATGTAAGGATGTACGCTTTGTTGGCATTCCATGAACATTTGAAATTTTCAGAATTTCAAAATATATTTTTCATATTTAGAAGCTAATCTTCAAATATTAATAAAATAATAAGTAAAAATGAAAGGGTATTCTACCATTTAAATTTTAAACATTTCCTATTTGGTTATAATTTTAAGCAAAAAGTTTTATTAATTGTACGAAATAAATGCCTATTAGAGAATTTATTACATTTATTTTTTTTTTTTGAATCAGAAGTTATTTTTGACTTATCAGAATTTGAAATGAAATTAGTTTGGAAAAAAGTGAATCTCTCAAAATGCCAGAAAATGAAAGAAAAGAAGGGGATGTTAGGATGGAAAGTTAATGTGTCAAAATATTGCGACAGAGAATTCAAAACATTGGAATAGACGGACATTTCAAAAAGATTGCTGTAGGAACAACTGCTTCAATAACCAAACTGTTAGATCCTTTGATGTATAACCGATCCGAGTGTCACTCCATTAGACATTGATTCTTTCGTTAAATCGACTGGTTCATCGAAGGAAATAAAGGATGAAAAAAAAGAGATAATTTTTATCTCTTTGTGTCAAAAATTTATTCAAGTTGTTGAATGATTCGTTCACAAGTGATACTTAATACATCGCTTATATAATATCTTCTACAGCGTTGTAATTCGACAAAGCGATTCAACCACAATTTAAAGTAATAAAAGATTCATCAAAAAATGAAATAAAAGATCGTTTTGAAAAATATAACTGTGATGGAGATCGTAAACAAAACAAATTACTAAAATGAATGGATAAATTCATTAGCAAGTTCGAATTTAGCATAAAGAAAAAGTTCAATTCAAAGATGATATATTACATTGAGTCTTTTCTGTATTTTAATACAGCAAAATATATATTGACAGAAATTACATAAAAATAATTTATGATAAATTGAAAAAGGTGTGGAAGAAAAATTACTGGAAGAAAATCTTGGATTTCAAAGTTTTTTCAAGTTATCACAATATATCAGCAAGATGTTCCGAACTAAGAAATTTATTAATATTCGCAAGATCTAATAAATGAAATTTTTTGGAAAACTTGACTTAAAACTTCACATAACTCCAATTTTATCATTTCTTGGACTGTGAGATAGCAGGACAACGCAAACATCGACGATAAGCAACTGAATCTGCGCAAGGAAAGAAGCTGGGATGAGTTAAAATTAGAAAGAAATATATTCAGTTAGAATTCCAATGTTACATCGTTAGCTTAAAAATATACCGAAAGTGCTAATTTAGAAAATTCAATCTGATTGGATGGGAAAACGATACTTTAGAAATGATTCAAAATCAATTAGTTCTATTTGATTATCGAATAAAACTTTTGTTCCTGTAAAAAAGAAAGGAATTAGACTAATGATAATAAATAGACGAGTTGAAAAATTAACATTTCTGAAATTATTTATTGAGAAAATAAACTTGCTCATTAGCACAGTAAAAAAGCTTTTGAATAATTTTTATACAATGGAAATGAACAGATCGATCTATTTTGATCTAATGCTTTTATTGTTACTCATTAAATTTAAAATCTATTTGAAAAAAATGCTCTGACCTCACTAATTAACTAGAATTCAAGCTCATTAATTATTTGTTATGCAAGACGACAAAGTGTTACATTTTATCTCCATGAAATGTAAGCTTTTCATGTTGGAGTATAAAACTATGGACAAAAAATCTGATTTATCAGCAAATTGCCGATAATTTCAATCATGTAACAGCCAATTAATATATCGCACTTTTTCTCTCGAAGCTTCTAAAACTTTAAAAAGTTTACTTACTTATTTTGATTTTACACAAAATTCTGTTACTTATTCCACAAACCGCACTCATAATTCATTCACTGAATAGTTCTTACATTTTAATTAAATACGAATGTTTTAAAATTATTTGAAAATTCTAATATTTCACAAATGCTACAGCTAATGCTGTTATGTTGCAACTAAAAATTTATTTAAACAAAGGCGGCAGATAAAAGACTATGAAAACATTTTCACATTTGTTATAAATTCATGTCATTGTTGGAACTGAAATACAATTTATTGAAACAAAATGAAATAATTTCGGATGTTTTATGAAATATTTGGACATAAAAGTGCGCTGATTCATTTAGAACAAAAATTTTGAGCTTTTTCTTCTGAAATCTTGAATTCAAATGATTAAGTATTTCTTTTGAGGGAAAAATGAAACAATGAAGTGCATTTGTCGCTTGTTGTCATTGTTTCAAATATCACTTGAGTAAGCAAAACTGGTAGATGCAAAAACTCATTCTTTTAATTGGTTGGAAATAATTTATCAATTAAGAATAAACAAATTAAAAAAAAAAAACAGAACTTTTCAATCTCATTAAATATTTAAAATATAATATCTAATTAGAAATTCTGAAATTTGACAAATAGATCAAATTTTTAAAACCGTAAAAAACTGATCTAATGACTACATGAAATAACTTGGAGTAAATTATCAATGAAGAATAATCGTAATGATGATACAAATGACTAGTGTGTATTTATTTAGTGACTGAAGCTTGTTTACAGTTTCAATAATGAAAATTGTATTCAAAATAAAATAATTCCGTCACTAATGCACTTTCTTTATCACTTTACTGATAAAAGTTAAAAATCGAAATAAAAATTAAAACTGAAATGATGATCTTTTTATGAATCTGGTCGGTTCGTCATTACAACTGAAGTGTCTAGCAACTGGTATGGAATGAGTAGTGATAATACTTCCATTTTTTGGTAAGATAAGTGATAACGATGAATTTTGTTAATCAAACCATTTTATAATTATTGCAAAAACAGTGACCCAAAAATATTAACCATAATTTATTGTGAATAAAGTTGAAGCATATTTCATTGCTTTAAAGCTGTGAACTTTTGTGACTGATCAATCAATAAATTCCTTCTTCCTTTTCTTGCATATTAAAAGTATAATCAATTAGTTGTCCCAAAATTATAACTTATCATTTCTTGCTCGCAAAAATATGACCAATTCTTTCAAAATCTCATCTTTCGTGTTTCTCGTTCATTCCACGTTTGCTATTTTAAACATAAGATAGTAATCGATCCAGTACACGTACGTCTTCAGGAATTCTACTTTTACCATTTTCTTGACAATAACTGTTCAGCATCCTACTTTTACCATTTTCTTGATAACTATTCTTTCGTATCATATGTCATAGAAAACTCTCATGAGAAAGTCTACAATGCATGTAACTGACCACCGATTGCATCACTTTTACGTGGACTGAATTAACAAACTTCGATTGTAATCATTATAGTTATAAACAAATAACATGAAATTAATTTTATTTATTCATCACTGTTGCAATTTTTAAGCTGTAAAATTTGCATATTATAATACAGTAAGTAAAATCTCCGAAACAAACAATTTTATAAAAAATAAGTGATCAAACTGCGGTATACAAAAACGCCTACTTTGATAACTAAAGCAGTCAATGATTAATCAAATAGCGAAGTGCAAAGCAATTTTAAAATGAACTGTCCTTTAACTTAACAATGAAACAATTGAAGTTAAACAAACGAAAGTATAAAAATGTCACAATATTAAATACATATAGTTTTGAAAGGTTTATCCTAATTGATTTAAATGAAGTAATTGGATAAATCGATATTATTATCAGATAAATCACATAAATCACAAAGCACATAAACCGAATTCAAATAATTTTTTTTAGCATATCTGAGTTCTCGATGTAATTAAAGTCACTTTAATTACCTCGAGAATATTTTGTACGGTAGATTGAACTGGAATAATTCCCACTTAACATTATAAGGTATACAATAAAAAAAAAGTGAATATCACATACTGAAAATGTTAAATACTTCAAATGAAAACGTTGACGGGTCGAAATAGAGCCTGAAATGTCTGCGATTTACAAAACATGCTGTGTTTTATGTAAGCTGCAATGTAGAAATTTGCATACCTTTTCAACATAGAAAAACAGTGTAAACGGTGACGAAATTATCAGAATTAATTGGAAATGATTAACTAAAACAATACAACAAAAACAAATAATTCTTTTGCTACGAAGACAGTAATTTTTTACTGTATAAAAAATATAATATAAATTGTTTTTAAATTAAATAAAAAAAATTAAATAAAAAAAAAACATACCAACTTACTCTACAAAACTTTTTTTTTAAATTAAATAAAAAAAAAAACATACCAACTTACTCTACAAAACTTAGCAACAAAAATTTTTTGTTGAAAAGCGACAAAACTTATTCTCCTACAAAACATGGCAACAAAAACTCGATATAAAAGTGCCGAATAATTTCAAGAATTTTTCATTCAAAATTCCACTTATTTTTCTCTCTTTGTATTTCTCCCAGTATTAATTGTTGTAAGGAAGTGAAGCAAATCTTTTGCGCAAACCAAATATCAAAACAAATCAAAATATTAAATTTTAATTAATATTCTTCATTGAGCTTATAATAATAACTTAACGTCTATTTTTTAAACCAAAAAAACTGTTTTTCCCTCCACGATTTTTAATGTTTAACTGCTTTGAAAATCATCAGTGATGAATGGTTGATTAAAAATATGATAAGAGTTGCTGCTGTCATGTGCATAAGATATCATGATCTCTAATTCAGGCACATCTGTTGAAATGAAACAATTAGAAATTGAGAAAATTCGCTCAAAGGAGAACCATACTTATTTTTTTTCTCTTTTAGACAAAAAACTCAAGTAATGCAAAAATATCGATAAAAATTGTTAATTTGAACTGAACAAACTAATTTTTGCTCAAAAAAAAAATTCTACTGAAGTGTAGGAAAAAATAAATTATCCGACAGAAACTCTTATCAAACGAAATGCTTAAATGATAAGCTCGTCATCATGTCAACAAGTTCCTTTCAATAGCAAGGAATGAATTCATTTTTTCATGAAACTTTTATTCACTAATTAACCTTTTTGGGAAATGAATTAAAAAAAAGGACTTACGTTTCGACGTAGCGCTTCCGAAGCAACCAATACTTTTATTCTTCCATGATAAATAGCTATGAGAGATAAAATCCAACACAGGAAAGAGGATTACGATAGCAATGATAATAATGCTAACAGTAATAATATTAATAATAGTATTAATTATAATGATAATAAAAAGATTATTTCACGACATTGTATCACAGAATGAGACGCTGATTGTTTAAACATCGAAGTGATACAAATTTCAATTGTATTACTGTTATCAGTATGTAGAAAGTCAACGAACAGAAAAGAAGTGAAGGACTGATTTTAATGCGACTTTGGGAAGTATCAAATTTCATTTAAATTAAGAAACTCGGCCAACGACCTAATCATTACAATCGAATGTTTGCCAATTGCGAATGTGTTTAATGGTGTAACGGCAAACACCGAAGATTGTAATGAAAGGTACAACGACAAAAGTGTGCATTTATGACAAGGAAACAATTCAGACTACAGAAATCGCATTTTTGAATTTGTTTTAAATCAATACTGGCCGGTAAACTTACCAATGTTTTTACCAAAAACTGAGTTAGAGCTTTGAGATTTCAGAAAGTTAGCAATCAATGAAAAAGCAAAATAATGAATCAATAACCATTACCATTTGCAAAAATATCATTTCATAATCAAAGAATCCATTTCGATCAACAGTAAACATGAAAATAAAAAAGAAGAAAACAATCTTTAATGATAACTAACCTGTGATAGAGATGATAATGATAATGTTGACAATAGCACGAGCGTCAGGATAATGAAATAAAAGTAAACGATAACAGCTGATAATAATATAGGGTAGCCCAGAAGGTCCTGCCTGTAGAGACGAGCTTATTTTGGTTCAAATAGGTCAGATAAACCCGGATCTACAGGGTGAACCATCCAAGAAAATCATGGATTTCTTCCAGTTAGCGAATGCATCATTTGTGGATCGATCATTTTTATTCAATTCATTAAGCCAAAATGATAAAACCTAAAAAATTAATTGAAACATTAATTCAAATAGTAATGATGATGATGAAATATACCAAAAATAACTTTTATTTTTGCTCCAATATTTATATAATTAAATATTTCGTAATAAAATTAAATATTCCGGAATAACAAATAACAACACTCCAAGAAAGATAACTAGCAATGGGAACAAAAAGAGAAAAAAAATGATTGCTTATGCAGAAATGTTCTAGCAAAAACAACTAATTATCGATTATTATTAATATCAACAATTAAAACAATGTTATTTGTTTATTCAGATGTAATGTGAAATGATAATAAGCTAATAAAAAGAGTAGCAATAATGATGAAGAAACAATAACTCCTAATGCCTGGGAGTGGTCCATCCCAGACACACCGATAGGGGAGGGAATCGTTCGACAATGCCGAACAATGTTAATAGCGATGCTGACACATGTACATGTATCCGTATCGGTATCTATATGTATATGCGTGTGTGTGTATGTATGTGTGTATGTGTCTGTCCAGCATCAATTTGTATGAAAAATAGAATAAACATATATATATATATAAATGTTTGGTGAAGAAGAAAGAGCTGTCTGCATGGCGTTGCTCCAAAAATTCTAATACAAACAAAGACAAATGATATTGTGCGCTGTAGGCTTGGAATATTTATGGAAGTTTGAAATGTGGCGTGGAAATCACTGTCTGGAATGAATGAATAGTAATGTTACGTTGTAATCCTGAATATACTATTCAGGAATGAATAATCGATGATCTCGAGAAAAAAAAATTTGTCATTTGTTTTTGCTATTTAAACATTTAAATTTTGTAATATGATGATATGCCAGTACTATAAGTTATTAAAGGTTAAGTTGTCAAGAATTAATATGTTAGAACTGGGAAAAATTAATAAGCTAAATATGAATGATCTATGAGCAATCTAGATATGAGCTATGATATGAGCGATCTTGTCTTTTATCTTTCTAATTTCACTAATCTAAATATTCTGTTATTCAACATAGGTAATGAGTAATTTGTTAAGTTAGCAGAATGATCATTAAATAGCAAACTGGAAGTTACTTGTATGAGAATGACCATGTTAGTTTACTTGGATTTTAATAAAAAGTTGACAAATGTTCACTTCATCTATCTCAAAATGATAGAATTATTTGTTGAATAATTTTATTATCCATCGATAATTTTTTTTCTCTTTTATTAATTTCATATTCTTCCAAATTCTTACCAAATAGTCTCTATGCAATATATTTGTTTTCCAGTTCTGTGTAAATGATTGTGCATCATTGGTCATTTTGTAGGACATGGTCAAATGATAACAAGCATATTCAATTAATGCTTCTATTCTATCAATCACTTAAATGTTAATTGTCATTTTAAATCATATCATAGCCTTTTTCCATTCATCCACTGATATGTCGTTCTAAAATTCTTTTTAATTTTTTTTCAATTTCGAATTTTTTCTTTTATTTAAAATTTTTGCATGCAAAATTATAGTTTCATTTACTTAAGTTAATTGCAAAATATCATTTTTTTTTTACTTTTGAATAAAATCATAATGTTCGAATCAAACAAACGGAGCGATTTCAAGAAATAATTTTTTTCTTTTTTTTTTAATACCGAAATGTTTCCAAGTAATAACTTTTTTTTCAGGAATATCGCATAAGTGGATGACATATCTGTTGTAAGATGTCGTAGCATTAATTTGAATTGTACAATCGATGAATTCTAAGATGTCGAAATAATCTGAATCGATCCTCTTTCTTCTTAATAGATATTTTCCAGGAACATCATAAATTAAACAATTCTGCCTGTCATTTTCATTTAAATATGCAAATTCGAGTGTGTCTTCAAATGAGTCATATCGAATAGCAAGCAATTCATCAAAGTATGGGAAGATGCGTTCGGAAAGACATACTGAAAAGGATCAAGAAAGCTTTGGAGCTACCATAAAAATCCGAAAATTTGGTTGCATTCATGCTTGATTGGGTTTCTATTTCACTTAAGAAATGATGGAGAATAAAGGATCCCTCCCTTCCAGAGATTAATCCGTATCACACTAGCTTAGACTTGGACTACCAGCTTCTGCCTCATCCGGACTGATAGCAGTTTCAACAGCAATCACTGCATTTCAACCAATCTGCCTCTCATCCCCTCCCTGCTTCTTTGACAAACTTCTACTACTTCCTACTGCTTTCCATCGGATCCCTGACTGATCATATCTGATAATGTACGATGGAGAATGGTTATAATGCCGAGCCCGCTGCTTCTTCTTCTTCTTCTTCTTGTTATTCTTATCCATACGTGAATTGTTGTTCCTCGTATGATACTTACGGTACTTATCCATTCACTGGATTTTATGGTACGTATGAATCAGGCAAATATTACCAGCAATTACCTAATACCAGCAATCAGTATTATCAAAATCGAACACAAATATACTATCCACATTACCGTGCTTCGGTTGCATCTACTTCCGATTATGCTCATTTATTTCCAAATAGTACAATTCTGAATAATTGCTCTTCTACATCCGCTACCGCTACCACTATAAACTATAACAGCAATGGTTTTGGAAAAGCGAACCTGATCGATGTTGAGAAACCTAAATATGCATGGATGTTAGAACGTGAAAAGGACCATCGACAATCACGTCATTTTCAGCAAACCGCTGGATCTACAACTCATACCGTAATCACATCACAAGCAGGTAGCACTCATATGATTTCGAACCTATTAGCTTTTCTAATTTATGGTAGCGTCGATAAGTTGTAACAAGTATTGTTTTTAGCCGGACAGTTGTTTCAAACGTTATTTACTACTTATAAGAAAATCTATTAGCTGATAATTGATAATAAATCAAATAGTTTTACTAATAATACACTATATAAAAATGGAAGAAAAAAGCATTTAAATATTCTTTTTAAAAATGAAAGCTGAAATTTGGAAGATTTTTTCATATTACAGTATACTCTTCGGAGAGTTATACAGATAGTTGATCGTTATGCGGGATAAAATATAATTTAGTGATTGATTGATCTGGTAACCGATCTAGTGATAGACTGATCTAGGGACTGACCTAGCGATAGATTGATCTAGCAGCTGATCCACTAGCTGATCTATGGATTAAATACATCATGTGAAGTGAATTCTATATGGATATAATAGCGAAAATATTAAAATACGAAAGATTTGTTCGATCACTTAAGCAGAGAAATTTGAAATGATAACAGATCTACAAGTAGAATTGTCAGCAGTAGAAAATGACTGATAACGCAATTTGTAATAATAAATTCAAATTCATTTGCAATCTGATGAGTAAATTTAAACGGTCTAGTATTAAATAGTACTTCATGGGTAGTAATTATGAGCTCTTCAAAGATCAAAATCAATGAATAAATGTCCTGTAACCGATTAATTCATTATCAGTCAATAAAAATAAAATTATACTTGAAAAAGATGAAAGATATTTTAATAAAAAGTAATGGGAAATTGTTTAATAAAAACATATTTCCATCAACTTTACTGTATTGTTATACAAATAAAATTGAAAACTACCATCAAAACTACTAACTAATCTGTTTTTGATTGCTGAATTTACAGGTGTGTGTACAGGTGTGCAAGTATGTATAGGGGTGTAAGATTATGAAGTATTGTTGCCTGTACAAATAATCTTGGTAGTTAATCCATTAATATCATATATTCTATTGAAGATGATAGATCAAGAATAGTCAAGTATTGCGCAATTTGGTCTCTTCCACTTGAAAATTTGTTTGAGAATTGATTAGCAACTATGAATGTAAAGCATCAAAAATCATTTGTTCATAATTTGAAAAATATTTATTTGGGCTAAATTTTTTTCGGCTATAATTCCACTATTGTACTAACACTAACTTAACCTTTGACCTTCGTTTTTATCGTTGTTATTGATTCTATTTCACGTAAGGACTCAGAGATTTCAATGAAAAAGCTTCAAAATTCTGATCATAAAGTTATGTAAAATGAGGCGTTTTATTGATAGCTTATCATTTTTCTTGCTTTTTTCTTATCTCTTTGAGCATTTGATCTCTAATTTAATACAGATTACCTTGTTTTCGAAGTCCAATTTGAAGGATTAACTTTATGAATTCTCCAAGCATTCTACATTATCACTGCTACTGATTACTGTATGGTAAAAACTAATGGTAATAATGGTAATAACGAGCAAATCACTCCTTCCTACCGCAATTGTTTGGTAATGAACAAATTAAACATTAGGAAATGGATGGGAGTGATGATTGTAGAAAACAGGTAACGACGTATTCACGGACATTTTCATGGACAATTTTTTTTTTTTGAAAATGATCAATCAGTAAACTTTATTTTCATCTTTTTTTGCCATCCTTTGATTCATTTGTTAACTTTTGTACGACGCAATCTTTTTATATTTTACAAAAAAGAAAAAGAAATGTTATTGGAATTTTTTTATGCTTGTATTCTTGTAAAGATGTGTTATTTTAACAGCAGTGATATTATCACTTCTCATATTGAATCAAAAAATAGCTTAACATTTGTGGGAAGAGAAAAGCAATGCAACAATTCCACAACAGAAATATAAATTTGAAAATTTCACAGAAATGTAAAAATATCAAGATGCAATTGATTTAATTTTAATTTTAGCATTAAATGCAATGCTTTTTTTTTTATGTAAAATGCCGAAAAAAATTGAAATAAAAAAAAAAAATAAAAAGGAAAAAACGAGAACTCGCATTTCAATCAGTTTTTTTAATTATGCACAATTTTTTTTCTTTTTTTTCAAAATTTTTAATTAGTTTTTAGTGTAGAAGAAATTTTCAAATCAATTAGAATGAAATTTATGCAGTGAATGATAAAACAATTCATTCATTTCTTTTTGAATCAGTTTCCCAAGCACCTATCACTATTATCACTTCTAGTAATGATGAATCATTTTGCAACTCAATATATCACTACCTACCATCAGAACTAAAGTGGTGGTACCCTTTCTTGGTTATCATCATCATCATCATCATTATCGTCGTTATCACCTTATCAAACACCACTTTAATAAAACATATCATTTAACCATTTCTATGGATAGAAAATGAAAATACTGAAAAATGCTGTAAAAGATTTAATGAATTTTTCTTATTTTTTAAATTTGACGGAAAAAAAAGTAATACTATCGTAATAATGTTAGCAGATTTTCTATAGCAACTGCTAAATTATTTATTGAAGATCATAACAAATTATTCCTATGTTTTGTGATCTTTTAAAATGCATTAATCAATCATTTACCTGTCATTTAATAATTGTAACGGGGCGAAGAGCATGTATTGATAAATTCAATGATCAAATCAGACAAGGCTTAAAAGAATTGTTTATTTAATAACAGTTGCGTTTAATTAATATTAGTAGTAAGTAATCAGAAGGGAGTTATCATATTAGAGATTATCTGATAAATATAAAATAACTATGAGTATATTTCGAATCATAATGCTATCCTAATATGATAACTTACGGAAGCGATCAAATCAATTAAAAAAACATACAATATTTCAGGTCGTACATCATATAGTACACCACAAGTTGTAGAATTGGAAAAAGAATTCCGCACTAATCGCTATCTGAACAAGCAACGACGAAATGAACTTGCCGAACTATTAGCGCTCACCGATCGACAAATTAAAATATGGTTTCAGAACAGACGGATGAAAGAGAAGAAACAACGGCTGGCTGTTGCTCCACCAAACAAAACTATCACTACCACTACTACCGCTACTACTAATACTATTACTACAACATCAACAACAACTACTACCATTTGTGCCACTACAATTCTTACAGCGAATTTCAACAGTGATTTACGGACTGGTAATGGTGTAGATGTTGCAGCCCCCAGGGCTTTTTTACATACTGATGATAACATCGGTCATCGGACCGAAGAAAATAATGGTGTTAACGATTGCGCCATTAAGGAGAAGAACGAGAAAGAAGATGAAAATGAGAAAGTAACAACAGTAAAAACGATCATTAATGAAGTAGCTAGCAGGTCATCTTATACATCACTCTAAAATAATTATACTCCTTCTAATTACATTTCAACTAATCTTTTTATAGCTCACTAAACTGTTCATTAATTCATTTCAAGAATAAATCAATCGCTCAAGAACAGATCAATTTTCTCTTTGTTATTTAAATTTAAATTTCTAAATGTGATAGCTAAAGCATAAACTATGCTCAATGCTCATTGCATTTGACATTTTCTATCACAATAACGTGTGAATAATTGTGATAGGAAAGAATCTTTGAGTCAATATTTCAAAATTGAGTTCTATTGGTGAGAAAAAATAAGTCAGTGTAAAGTTAATCACAAATAAAACCGATTTGGATTCAGTAATTTGTCACATAAACATTGCAAACAAAACTTCAACTTGAGATTCAATCTTTTGAATACATGATTTACATTCAAATTTTATTTAACTGAGCTTGTAAGTGGGAAGATAATGGCAACTATGTACCCTTACTAATCGTTTCATTGGTTATTGTAATTTTCGCATATTCCATTATAATTAAGTAAGTACGATCACTAATAATTATGAAATATCGGATTATTTTCCAGTCAAATTTTTCGGTTCCGTAATATTCGATAGTTCAGTCATTCGTCTTTTTTTGTTTCATCAATAATTTTATACTACGATAAACTGATTTCATTTCAGAAGGTTGCTAAATATTCTCATCTTATCTTGTTCAGTTTTATTTTATCAAAATGCTCACAGACTTTGTTTTATTTGTCTATTCCGTGTTGACAAAGTGAATGCACTAAATAAAATATAATTTTTTTAATGCAAATCATTTTCAAACAAAAAAGCATTCTTGCATTATAAAATATCCGATTGATTCAGCAAGAGAATTTAGAGAAATAAAATTGAGTGATTTTGCTGATAGGTTAATGAATTGAAATTTTTTAAATCAAATGAAAAAATAACGCTAGCAGCGAATGATTTGCTACTTATAAAAAATCGTCTTTTTTTTCATTTACAGATATTTAATTTAATAAAAATTAGAGCAGAATGAAACAAAATGAAAATATTTTCCAAAGGAAAAAATCAATTCTTTTTAAGTTCCATTTTTTTATTCTTATTTCCTTGATTCATTTGTTCACTTCAGTGATTTCCATTAATTTCTTCTTCTTTTGAAAATTTGAAGATCAGGAACATCAACAATCAAACGCTTGTTATGTTTCAATAATTATAATTGACCGTACTAGTCGATAAGCCACCGATTCAGCAATTCACGGATGTCATTTGCCAATTTTAAGAGAGCATAAATCGAAAATTCGGACTTCAACCAAAGATGAATTCAAATTAGAAAAACGGTCAGAGTTCAAACTAGAAAAGAGCGACCATTTCTCTGTAATTAATCATTCTCTGCTTTAATTTCTATAGTTCTAAAAGAATATTGGAAATTGCAGCGAATTCTCGCCAATAAAGTCAGAACTTCGGACTAAAAACCAATTTTAAATCCAAAAAAATGTAGTATTTTTCAAGAAATTCCAAAAAATTTATTTTTCTATTTTCTGATTCTTTTCATCAAAACATCTAACTGATAATTTTGAATTTTGTCAGTGAATGAAATTGAAATTGCTATCATTTCATTTGATTATACATTTATCAACAATTTTCCAACAGCTCAATAGATTTCACTTTGTTCATTTGAAAAGTTGTAAAACATGATTGTACATATGTGCTTGTCGTTTTAACAAATAAATTTCAAATAAATTGTAATATTTGAAACTTAGAAAGAGAAAGATATGAAATGGAGAAATAGATTGGAAGGAGAAGACGGAGAGAGGAAATGAAAGTGTGATGAGCTACGGTTGTGCAGAATTTGGGAAGGACGGGAATTTTGAGGAAGCCGAGAAACGCTTGGGAGTAGCAATTGGTGCCTCATAAATCATTGATTCGAAGCCTCTTTTACTCCTCTTTCCTCCCTACAACATTCTCGACACCAAATGTTACTTCCCTTTCTGAAGTCTCAAATCCCTTCAAGATGAAGCGAATGCATTAATTGCAAAAGTTTTTATCAAGTTGTCAAT
This sequence comes from Mansonella ozzardi, assembly GCA_029876185.1. NCBI lineage: Eukaryota > Metazoa > Nematoda > Chromadorea > Rhabditida > Onchocercidae > Mansonella > Mansonella ozzardi. The sequence continues at coordinate 7,768 of JARVGP010000451.1, read as the reverse complement.
ATTTAAAAGAAATTTTAATTAAATGTAAATAGAAACCATTCGAATGGATCATTTGAATGGATCGTTTGTCAGTTAGCAAAATTATAAGACAAAGTTACGTTATAATCAATCAAATCAAATATTTTCTATCTAAAGATCAAATCAAAATCTTAAAAACTCTGAACGATCTTGAGATCATTTATAATTTTCTTTTAGTTGGATTATTAATTATTCGAATCATTATTACATGCAATTTGATTCTTTATTGCTTACTTTCATAAAATTTCAGAAGCAAAGATTTTTCTTGAAATCTAATAAATTATTGTCGAGAAAGAGAAATTCCTTGCCATATCTAAAAATTAAATTTTTAAATTTATGAAGTCGAAAAAGTTGTCATATTAAAATACTTATGAGCGATGTTTTCTGACTGTTGAAATAGCGTAAAGACTGGTTATTTTCTACTTGTTAATTAATGTTTTCAATAAAAATTATGACGAAAACAACAAATTTTTTTGTAAACTTTGGATTTGTTCCAAAATTTTTTCAATTTATTTTTAATTTGATAAAAATAACAATGTTTTTTTCGAGGATTCTCAGTGACTGCTTATTATTGCTTTAGAAATCGTTTATGACGCATTAACGACATCAAAATTGGGAAAGTGTCACCAAATTAGTTATTATATTTTTCCTTAGAAAGACTGAATGCAGTAATAAATTATGACTGGAATATGGCAAAAGATGCGGGAAAGTGATTTGTGTTAAAGAGATATAAAATGGCTGCACGAAGTTCCAAGTTGAAAAAGATGAATTTTAGATGCCAGAAAAAAGGATTGGTGATACATCACTCGATGATTTATTAAAGTTACCGCTTGGCAATAACTTATTTCAAGTGGAAAATGTGTAAATTGATAGTTATGATTCGCAAACAATTAACGGTGATAAATTCATAAATAATTTGACAAGAAGTCTTCAGTTTTGAAATAATTAGCAGTAAGTTAACAAACTAGAAATTCAGTGCAAAAAAAATTTGCAGTGAAGAAAATTTTTTAAAAAAGTTTCATTCAAGATTTCAACTGTGAGAAAAAATTCTTTGCTATATCTAAAAATTAAACCTTTAAAGATTCTTTTATGATACTGCATTTTATTTTCACACATTATTTGATTAATTCTAGAACGAAAAATTCAATGATATTTTGAAGAAGGAAAAATAAAAACGAAAAAAATCAAACTGCAGTAAATATGAAGAAAAGAAAAAAAGTTTGGTAATGATACTATCTCAAGAATGTTGACTATTAAAAATGATACTGTATGTTAAGGATGCGAAATGCGCTGATTGATATCACCTGTCATTTCATTTTAATTACCTAAAGAGCATTTTAATCACCTTTTCTCTCTTATTGAATTCCGAAATTCTCACGAAACAAGAAATAATGAGGAATTAATTTGAAGAAGTCATGTGATAAAAAAAATTAAGCAGAATGTTTACAAATTATATTCTGTTATGTTGTATTGAATTAAAACTATTATCATAAATCATTCCATCAGCGTAATTCGCTATCTCATCAGTTATTGTTGCTAACAAGCAGAAAAAAACGAAAAAGTTTCAATTTATTGAGAAAAAAATTGAAAGTAATATTTTACTTTCGTTTCTTAGCAAAAAAGTTTTTAAATTTGAATTTAATTTTATATTTTTTCAAAAAAAGAAAAAATAATATAACACGCTATGACAATTAATGTGGGATGTATATTGATTGATTAAATTCTCTTATTAGTAAACAGTAACGAAGTGTCAATTTGTCAAATTGTTAATGCACTGAAGATCAATACTGCTGCTAAGAACAAATAAATTTTCTTAACAATAAGCACTGTGATAAGATGAAAGTTAAGACGAAATCATTCTCAGATCTGCTATTGTTAAGTAAATAAGCAAAACAAAACATAACTAAAATGTTGTGATTGAAAAACTTATTAACTATGCTACTATATTTATTTACCTATCATTAATAAAAATATTTAATTGAACAGATTGACCAACAGAAAAAGTTCTTGTTAAGCGAACAATTTTGCATTTTGCAGTAATATCTTTTGATATTTTTTTTTGTGGTGAAATTATCTTAATTTAGAAAATTTCATAATTATTTGAAATATCAACCGCATTAAATTATTTTATAATTTATAAAAAATTAGAGTAATTTGACAAAAGGCATTTAATTCGTTAATTTAATTTCAATTATATTTCTCATCTAATCGATGGAAAGTGTTGAAATGTTGACGAAATGATTACTAAATCGTAGCAAATGCACAAATTTTTTTTTTACTTTACGGTATTTCCTTGGAGAAAAATTTTATTGTTATATTTTTCGTTGTTTATTTATCAAATAGTGCAGGGTTTCATAAATGTATTTACAAAGACAATGAGATCATGGAAATTGCAGCTGGAAGATAAAAGCTTAGCTGAGTGACCTTAACATTAAGCTCTGAAATGTTACTTGATCGTATGACACACATATACACAGGCTCATACATCATAGAGGTGCACCGATATCAAACTTGTCAATCTTAGTAAATCCACCATTTCGTAATGAAAACAATTAAATCATCATGGAAATACGGCGGTATACTTCAAAAATATTTCCTCTGGGAAGGATTATATACTGACGGGAGCAGTAGCGACCTTTCTAATCCAATTATGTATAATTAGAAATATCTGCATGATTCATCTTCAACCTTTTCCAGCATTTCCATTCTCTCTACTTGAAAATGATTCAATTTACATATTGCAACATGTCCTTACATCTTGAATTCAAGATTTACATCTTGAATTAATACTGCACACTCAGAATTCATTTGTTTCATTTGCATTTCATTGTGTGAAATAATCGCTTGAATAACAAGTACTTTATTTGTTCTCTTTTCTTGAAAAGCTTCAAAATTGAAATGTCACAAAATGAAAGAAATGCAAAAATAATTTTCATTACTTTCCATTGCATTTAATTAATTATAGAATAATTATTTATTTGAAATAACTTTCAGAATTAATTTTTTTAACAAATATTTCTAATTCAATAACATTCCATCAATTTTTACTGCTAATTGCATTAATTAAGAATATTCTCAAATCCGATTTAAATTATTTTCATTCTTTCTTCATTTTTTTCCGCTCTTTTCATTATTCCACTTTGGATAACTTTTTCTCTCTCTCTCTCTCTCTTCTTCTGTTTTTATAGTATAACGAAAGAATAACAATTATTTATCGCATATGGGATAATCTGATAAATACTTTCCTTTTAGTATTGGTTAAAGCCGCTTGATTTTTATCGTTTGCCTACAACATTTCATTTTAATTTATTAAAATATGAACAAAAAATTAAATTAATTTTAAATAATTGTCCTTTTTATTAAATTAAATTCTAATAACAATGAGATCAAAATTTTTAATTAAATTTTTTACTTAAAAATTACAAAAAATATCTTCTTCTTTATTCATTATCAAATTATTTTCAGATTATAAGTTCTCATATATTCTTTTAATTTGCTAGAATGTTAACGATAGAACGCTATGAAAGCAAAAATTTATCAGTGTGCAAATTTAAAATGAAATTTGAAAAAGTGAATGAAGAAGATTGTCACTCATCCAATTAAAATAATAAATTAAAAATAATTTGGTGGAATAAATGAATTCAGTGGATGAATTTTCATGGAAATTAAATTAAATTATCATCTATGATGACAGCGTGCTTCTACTTTAGCTGATAAGACTGACTACCATAAAACTTCAGCTAACTAATTAGCTTAAAATCGAATTGATAAGTTCATGATTCATTGTATACAACTTTTAACTTTTATTATCTCTTAAATTAATAATTTAACACTTCCTTACATTTTCCCCTTACCTTTCTTCCTATATGACAATTCAATCTTTGCCTTTTGTTAAGTAATTCTTCATCCTCATGAATCTATGGATTTACTCAGATTCTGATCTAAATCTAAACTTCTCATATTTATACTTCCTCGGTCTCTTTGTCGCTATATTATTATAAAACAATTAATTGTACATCTGTAATTATGAATGAAAGTCAGAACACAAATCCTTCTAAGTAAAAGATTGAAATGATGGATGTTGTGAATAATATCCAGTAAATGAAAATTTAACAAACATAAACTTTTATTTCATACTTTCTGTGGATTGCAAATTACTTCGGTGACTATTTTTGAAATTTATAACATTTTTCATGTTTGAATCAGTAAAAAGTAAGAAGAGAAACAGGAAAAAAGAAATAAATTTCCAATACTTTCCAATAATATATGAATTTCATAAGAGAAATTAATTCAAATCAAAATTTTCAAATATTTTAGTAAAATAGTATAATTGCAAACTTTTTGAATCGAATTTCCCTAAATTATTTATCAAGTGATAAATCCAGAATATTTTGAATTTATTTAAATAGCTATACAAATCATTTTATTTCAAATTTCAACATATTGGGAAATAATTCAAAGAGATTAATGCATATTCCAAAATTGCGCCTATCATCGATAAATTTGTCGAAATGACAAATATTCGATTGTCTGACAGAACGACCATCAATTAAACATGAATTGATATGAATGTATGAAATAAAAGAATTAAATTTCAATCAAAAAATGAATGTAATAGTCATGAAATGAGAAGAAATAAGATTTTTAGCAATGAAATGCTTCAATTATTAAATCAGCAATTAAATTTAAATTAAACAAATGTATTTTTATTGATTATCATTTAACAAAGGGAAACAAACATTTTGGTCAGTTATAATTTTATTCTCAGGATTTATCACCCTTAACCCGGTCACCAACGAATAAACACCCATAAACACTCGAAGAGTTTGATTTACAACATCAACTTGGCTAATTTGGCAGATTTCCTCGACCTTTGACCTTTACCATATGGTCATATTATCAATGCGTCAAGTTCCAGTTATCATTCTTACAAGGAAGCACACTTTTGAACTTTCTAAAAACTAGCTCAATAAAATATGGAATAATTTTAAATTATAACAGGATTATAACAACTTTTTTTTCTTGCGAAAACGGCGTATTTTAATTGTGAACTATGCTACGGTTACTAATACTTAATGAATGATTGGGTCATTATGTCATTTCATACCAGTGCATGTCCCGCCAAAACTTCTCTTGTTGGAAGATTCCTACATCCGGTAACCGATATCCAGTACGTTCTTTTTGGATAATACACAAAGCACGGATTTAATTTTTTTAAATTTTATATTTTTCCTGTAAATTTTTTTTCAATCATTCTCAAATTGTTTGATTTTTTGACTTCTGTTACATAAAAGAAATGCCACAGAACATATTTAACTTTCAACACAAATAATACCTAAGAAACATCATTATTAATTTCATTCTTCAAAGGTCGAGCTTCCTTACCTACTCATTATTTACTATCATATTTCATGGATTTTGACTAAACACTGAAACTATAAAGAAAATGCCGCTCATGATCATTTAAATAAATCTTGAATTGATCTAAAGTGGAGCTTTAAAAAGCAGCATTTATATTTTAACTATCATATGATCTCTCAGGAATATTCTTGTTCTAGGAATGAAAAAGCTTACCTGAAATAATTCAAAATAATAGATCATCTATCCATTCATCGATCTATCTCTCTAGCAAAGCTTCTTTTTTATTTTTCCTGAAATATTCATCTCATTTAGGTTCTTTTACATCTCATTGATAAAATTTCATTTGACCTCGCGAATTACTAGCAAAAAATTAAATGATACGGTAAATTTATTTTACCAAAGATTTTGATCGTTATCAAGGATCTGTATTTTCTATTTGCCAGAAGAACGAATCAGTTCAACTACTGTTAAACTCGCTGAAAAAAAAAAGAAAAATATGCACAACTTGACTAGGAAGTTTGTTGAACAATTTATAGAAATTAAGTTGAAAAATTTAGCGACAATTTTTTTTGATATTTTATCAGTAACAAATAATCATAAATAATTACAAAAAACATTGACCTTTGATAACAGTTAAAATAGAAATGATCATAATTTAAGCGTATTATCCGTAATATAAAATATTTGAAATGCTGAAAAGTCTCAAATTTCAGAAATTTCAGTTTGATAATACAGTAACTTTAAGAAATACCATAATTACTATGTACATATCGAAGCTATTAGTACTACTACAGTAATTCATAATCTGTAATATTTCTCGCATCACTTATTTTTCAAAAGTCTAGCATTATAATCAATAATGAAGAACGGTAAAATAATAATGATTTTTTATAATTCTGTATTTATTAAAGCAAAAATTTCTAATTTTCTACATTTCTATCGTGCTTCATGAATGATCTGCTAACCTTTATTTCAAAATTTCAATATTTCGCCAAAGATCACTAAGTAACTCGGACAGTAGTAGTAGTAAGAATAGTAATAGTATAATATCAGTAATCAGAAAATGTGATCAGTAAATGTATGTGGTTCTATGGGTAAGTTTTGATGGTGATGAGTGACAGTTGTTGATACTAATGCGAAGAAATAGGTTAACGGATAATGAAAATGGTAGAAGTATTATCGGTACGATAAAGAGTTGTCGTCCGGTTGCCAAAATGTTGATTCTAGCAAAACGTACCGTCGCTATCACAATAATCAATTACTCTTTCACTACAGGAACATCCGTTTTCTCTTATTTCTTCTATGACACTAAGGTTGACATTAATTATAGGTTACTCTCTTGACATTATATAACAAATTAGCTCTCCTTTTAAATTGCTCACACTTTCTTCATGCAATAATATTTTAAAAAGAGTCAAATTATATTTCAATATTTTAGGATTTAAAGTACTCTATTACTTAAATCGAATTCAATTCGATATTTTGAAACAAAGTTTTTTCAATTTCTTTCAATCAAATATCGATAAATTCAAGGCCAATTAAATTTTTTCACATCAATATAACTAGATGCTTAGCTCTGCTGAAATTTCATTCACTTGGAAATTTGAAATTTATAAAAATTTAAGCAAAAATTTAAAAATAAAGCTTTTTTCGAATTTCACTTAGCTATGAAATATTGAATGGAAAATAACATGAGTTACATTTTTCATTTGTCTATGCTACTCAAAATTATTTAAATTAGATCATTTGAATGAATAATGAAACTTTGTTACTTAATACCAACAACTATTTATAATTCTCCATGCAGTAAGAAATTTTGATAACATCCAATGAAAACGATCAAATTACGATTGCTATGATTTGTTGCGATCACAGGAATCTGATTTGGAAATTCCCACAGCATATTTTATTTTTCATCTATCCTTATCAATTCATAGAGGACTCATTAAAATAGAAGGAAAAAAAAAATAGAAGAACAAGGAAACATCTGCAGAAGGTTCAACAAAAGCAAATAAAATAAAATAGTCGAAGATATTACAATAAACTCACTTTATTGCATGCAACACTTCAAAACATTTTTCTTTCCTTCCTTTCAAATACTTACTGCAAATTATATAATTAATTATATTGAACGAATGGAAATAAATTATTTCGAATGTAAATTATAGTTCCAACTTCTCTTTCTCAACTATTTCTCCCAATACATTTCATTTTCTTATTTCCTTTCATTTATCATTTATTCATTCAATTATGTAGAAATATCAGATAAAACAATTAAATGAAGGCGAAAAATATTTATTTCAAGTATTTCATTATAAAAGTCAAAAAATTTAATTTTCTCTTCTCTCTCTTTTTCCTGTCTTTGTTTCTCAAAAAAAAAAAAAAAAAA
>JARVGP010000450.1:0-43031 GCA_029876185.1 Mansonella ozzardi | reverse complement strand
ACTTTTGACTCTTCGACCAAAACTTATTCATATTGCACTGCATGCTCGAATAGTGAATGGCCATCAAGAAGAAGCGGCACGTCTCTTTCATTCGGTATGTTTATGAACAAGTTTTACTAACAACCTCCCGAATTGAAGTTATTGAGACTATTGGATTACATGTTTTCTGAATAAATTTTTAACTACAATTTGGTATTTTAGGAGCATTACGTTGCAGAAAAGATAGTTTTGACTCACTTCTAATTTTTAACAGCAATAAAATGCTTGTCATCATAATTTAAGAAACGCTACAAGTTTTGCTACAAATACACGGAAATATGAGTTGAGTGATTACCTTCAGAATTCTTCGAATTCTTTAGATTCCGTTAAATTTAGATTTTACATCAATGGGATATCTACTCGACCACAGCACTTACCGGTATGCTATTAGAAACATTTCGTGCCTTGTCGAATATCCATCGTCGCCTTTTTTTGTCGTCTTACTTGAGGATTGAATCAGAGCTACTGAGCGATGCCCTAATGAGCGAACCTTGTAAGTATTTCTGTTTATTTTTAATCAGTAATTTTGACTATGGGATCAACAATGAAATAATTCCGAAAAATATGAGAATCAAATTAGCACTGGCCACTAGTATCAAGCAGAATTTTCTAACTTTTGTCAAGTTATATTAACTGTAGATCTCACTGTATTTCAAATTGATGGAAACAATAGAAATATCAGAATGGTTTCTGTTAACACTACATTTTTTTTATCAACTTATTCGTTAATATGTGGTTTCTATAGTCGATCGTGATTATTTTTATATGGAATTGGCTGTTGGGTGCGCTGTATCACCTCTGGTAATACTGATGGCTTCAAATGTATAAAACGAAAATTTCAGTCAAGTTTGTTTCGATTAACAATATCGTCTGCATTTCTCTTTATTGATATTTAACTTTATTTTATTTGTTTGATGGCTTTTAAAATATCTCTTATATTGTTGGTTTTTTGATGTAAAAATTTCTTTTTTGATTTCTGAGTGAATCAAAAATTTTAAACATTCAAACTGAATTTGCATATGTCTAAAAAATATTTTGAATTTCACAAACTGCTGTCAAGTTATATTGATTCTAGATCACATTTTCATTTGAGTGGCAATGAGAACTGAAGAAAGGAAACAGCAGAATGAAAAAAAAGAATTATTGTAAATTAAGAAGTGTTGGAAACTACTAATTTTGTAAAAAAAGTTATTACGGATCTGTTTGTCTAAATTTAATATTTTCATCTAAATATAATTTCAATTTAGATTTTATCAAAATGGATTAAATTATGTGCATATTTTACATGATTGGAATAACTTCATTTTTTAAGCAAAAAAGATGATATGTTTTTTTGAATTATTTATTTTTTTTTTTTTGTGAATTGTTTTTGCGAATTATGTGTTCATTTCTCGCAAATTGTTTTTGTGAATTGTATAATTACTTTTTGTAAATTACTTTTGCTCCGCACTATATACTTATTATTTTGTATACATCAACCTTCTGGAAGTGCATTGTTTTGTGCTAAAAATAGCGACTACAGAGCTCAAGCACCACTTCTTATCATTAATCGTTCCTAAATTAAATCGAAAAATAGTTTTGTGGTCTTTTGCATTTTCATCAAAAAATCAATTTAAAAATAATTAGTAAAAACTAATAAGATTTAAGATTAATGGTCAGGTAAATAAGCAACGATTAAAAAGCAAAGTAAAATGCCTTTTATTTCTGTTTTACAATATTATTAATGAAAAATTAAACGTGACTGAAGGAAACCTAAAGGTTTTTAGCTAAGAACAACAGATGTGAAATTTTAACAATAGATTAATTGAACAAAAGTAGAAAGTCAAAATTAGATTTTTGAATAAATTGAATTTGTGAATACTGAATGTTAATTACTATGTAATTTCTGGCAAATAGCAACTTACTAAGATTTATTTGATTCATTCAGCATTTCGGTGTGTGAATCTCATTCCATCATACAGACTAATTCGCCAGGCTACAAAACGTTAATTGAGCTATAATCTTAAAAATGAAATAGTATTTTGTATATGAAGAGTAATTGATACATGAGGGAAATTGTTTAAAAAATTTTTTTTGCATTTGGATTTTTGTATAAAAAAAATTTTTACATATATTTATATAGATTCGATGCAATCATTAAATATTACTTTGCAATTTTTACTTGTTCAGTGATGATTGAACTGCATCGTTCAATGGGAGGATGCGGTAAGAAGACTTCATCATCATTTCTCTCCCAATGAATTTGTTATTCAAAATCATGGCGATATTATGTCTTACTTTTTGATGATCGTTCAGGTAATTCTTTTTCAAAATCATCACAGAAACAGTAAATGATTTTTTTTTTTTTTTTTTAGAAAAAGCAAGAGAAGATTTCCTAACAAGTTGTCCCAATTTATGATAATACGCAATATCCAAATATATCTGAAGCATTATGATGAATATTATAACGATATTCAATATTCTTTGAAACGATTTCAGCAAGGCGGAAATGCTGGACATTAATTTAATAAAAGCTCAGTATATCAGTTTTTAAATCAAACACTATTACCAATCTTACGGTACAAAGTTGGTTTTCCTAAAATTTATATACTTTTAAGAAAACAAACCTTTTTTTTTCTTGTTTGGCAACACATATGCAGTTAAGTGTTGTTGATACATGTATCGTAAAAACTTATCGCAGGATGGATTAGAGGTACAGGAAATGATAAATAAGTATCAGTGTTTGTTAGTTTAAATGATAAATGAAATATGATAAGCATATAGTAAATCGTAATTGTTTATAAAGGAGGATATCGTGAAATTTTTATTTTACCTTATTTGGAACAGACTGATGATGAAGTTTTTTTTTTTTTTTTCGTTACCTGATACAAAAGTACGTTGTTGGTAAATGTTTATTGATTGCGTTGATAGCATTATTAACGAATGGAGTGACAGATGAGTTTCTTATTTGTGAAAAGAGAGAAAATTTTTGGAGTTAAAGGATGAATAGAAGTTGAAGAGGGAAATCGAACGTTCAAATGGTACAAAACTGCGTGCAAACTAATTAATCTTAATCATAATTAGAGAATGTTTGTATAGCTGTGGATTGTTCATAAGGGATTAACAAATCAAATTACTGAGAGTTCACAATTAAGTGACAATGTTTATATATTATTATAGTAACACTAATCATATCTTTTACTAAAATGGGCTTAAATTATAGCGAAGTTCTTGGAAAGAAATTATTTTTGAATGTGAGAAACACTCAATCTCCATAGTCGATGCTTATTTTTTATATAAAGTCCAGAAATGGACGATGAAAAGTCTTAACTATTCTGTTTAATGGAAACTAAGTATCAAATTAATTATTTTAACTTTTTGTGAAACCGCTAATTTCATTCTAGAAAGTGATGAAAGCAGATGATTAAAGTAGCGTAATCTAGATTCTCATTTCTTTTTTGACCCACTCGATTAAACTGGAACTATCAATTCATCAATTTCGTGTTTGAAACTTGTGCCACCGTAAGGTAGAAGATGCACATAGTAGTATGCGAACATTGGTAATACTCGCGAATGCAAATGCCGAAGATGACGATGACAGATGAGCAGATGACGATACTTCGGCGTGGATGACTGTATGTCGATAAAATTTTATGTGCGTAAATGACTTTATATTGTACATAGAAATTTTAACGATGACTTTAAGTGTGATTCATAAATTTACCTGTTTATTGATTTAGTTTCCCTTCTTTGCATCATATATATATATATATATATATATTTCAGCTTAAGTAGCTCAACAGAGTGGATTTCATGGCCGATGAAGTGACATGAAAGGAAATCTTTTCAACTTCGTTCTATGTTATATTCTTATCGAACGAGGTTATTTATTACTCTTTCTAGGAGATCCCATAGATTTAAGGTATTGTAAACATATATTTGATGACATTTGAGTTCTTCTGTCCACTTTTGCTTTATTCTACTTCAAGAAAAGAACGGAACACTAAGCTGTGGTGCCTGAAAGGCAAAGATGATTTCGCTGTATCGAAAGCAGAATGTTAATTATCCCAAAATATAAATATATTATGCAGCTATTGTAATGCTTTTTTAGCAGTATTGACAAAAGTTCCAGTGTTAGCTCGACAACGGAAAACTATCATACAGTTAATGCTGGATGTTGATAAAACTACGATCACATCGGCGACAGAAATCGTTGCTGGTATCGATGAATCGTTTCCTGTTCTCATCGCATTTGATGCTGGCAGAGTTCGGGATTACTGTATTTTTGAAAATGAGTTTGGAGAATGAGCGTAATTTATATTATATTATTTGTCGGTAATATCTAAAATTTGTATTGGTCTATTTGTTACCTAACCAAATGTATGGGTATTTTTACTTCTTGTATTGTTGCATTTTTCCATGATTAGTTGGTAAAGAGAAAAATATACTTCATCCGTTATTTTAACACTTTGTGAATACATTTTCCGACGAAAATTTCTTTTCATACCAGTTAAGATAGCGCAAAAAAAAAAAAAGAACGCATTCCATTATTAGTACTTATTAATTTCAGTTTTCATTACTTTATTAGTTTTTTTTTTTTTTTTTTTTATAATAGGAAATATATTTTGATAATATTTAGTCTCGAACTAGAGGTATTACAAACAAATGTCAAATTGTAACTGAATGCAACGCTTGCTGCAGAACATCTTGGCTTATATGGAAAGCTGGCTGCGTTCATCTAATGGTAATATCCGTGTTATTGCTTTTAATAATGATAGCGAAGTTCCATCATATGTATATCGCAGTCATGGTGTTGCCGAGGAAACAGTTACTTCACTTGCTATCGACTGGGTAACTGGCAAACTGTATGCATTTTTCTAAACTTTTCTTATATTCGGTACTTGAAAAGTTTTGGAAGGGGAAAAGTAGTTAATTTATTTTATGTTGCTATCGGCATTTACTGTGGAAGCGAACTGCAACATCGCTGCGCCTTGAGCTCTAAATAAATTTTCCACAGTCTGAGATGTCTTGTCGAACATCTTTCTTTAAGCTTGATTTCTTATCTCATTTTGAAGACTCCGCCATGTGGATGGATTGTTATATAATTCTTGCGTCTACAAGATAATCCAAGTTTTTTCATATTATAGTGCCTCTAAAGTGTTTAATTTGGCTTGTCCAACTTTCAGAAAATTACAAAGCGTGGACAGTTACTGTTGATAAAAAATAATCCATGAAAGTCAAAGCAAGATTCTTTTTTATGAGCATATTAGGTAGAACGCTGTCGAAAAGAGTCGCAGTTAGAGAAATAGAACTGCTGAAAGTTGGTATAACTGAAATACAGTTATGCGTACATTAAAGGCTTATATCGTTAAGCAGTGAAAGCAAAATTTTTTTATAAAAGCGTATTTAAGATACGTGGGTGTTGAAATAGCTAGTATACATAATGCTGGACGCATTGAAGTGTGTCCTTTGGATGCTCAAACCACTTGTGCTATTGCACTGGATTCCAGTTTTGAAAATCAAAATTCTCGAGTTGATGCTCTTCATTCGCTTGTGCTTGATCCAGTCGATGGGTATTAATTTCTTTTCTATTTTATAACTGCACAACCTATCAAAAAATCAAATTTGTTTTAAGAGCTGATGTTTAGTGCTCTCAGCTTGCTTAAATTCGTTTTTAAATTCAGAAAGATTTCATTCATGTTCATATTTGTCATTTCTGCATTTTCAAGTTTTTTGATAGCTATATATATTGGTTAAATCGCGTGCATAAACGTATTGAGCGAGCATGGATGGACGGTCGACATCACGATCCTCACTGTTTCAAGGATGATACTACAGATGTGGTTGCTACATCTGCTCTTACGCTTGAACAGGTGAATCCACTTTTATAAATTATGACAACAAATTTTTGCAAAGGAATTGTTTTATATGCGTTTGTAACAGGAGTTAGTTGCTGTAGACTATTTTGTTCAATATAACTTGGGTGTAAGCAGAGTTTGTCTGGTCATTTGTTGGTAGTGGGACCATCTCATATTAGAATAAAAAATAGTGATGTGTTGGTCAATAATAGTTATATCAGCGGTTATATCACAGTCAGCGGTGGTCAATTCTCCATCGATCATTTGAATGAAATTGTCAAATTGTCGGTCAGAATGCTTTTATTTAGGGATAAAGATGGCCCAAGGTCTCAGATTTTTCCTTTCTTTTGAAAAAATTTCTATTATTTTTAAGGCAGATCGGATGTTGTACTATGTTCGTACTCTGACATCACTGGATGATTCACAAATTTGGAGTTGTTCATTATATGATCGTGAATCGTGCCGACCAGTTGCTAGTAAAGTCAACGCCTTTTACCTTGATGTTTTCGATGTATGTAATTGATTCGAAAATCGTTTTAGTCTAGTCTGAAAATCTTTGAATATCTTTTTCTGCAGTAATTTGGAGCTGTAAAGTTTTGTATTTTTTTTTAAATCTCTGCTTTAATAAAAAAAAATTAAGGATTATCTGATATGGACATCGGTGACGAATCAAAATTCCGGCGTAACTATATGTGATAAAGCGGACTGTGATCATACAATTCGTCAGGTGATTAATTCAAGTGGCGTTGAAACCCTGGTGGTATCCAATAAACAGGTTCAGCCGCTGAGTAGGTTTCTGTACATTCCTTTCTAAATCATTTCTGAAGTTCTTTGTGATTTTAGTGTAAAAATATCAACACGAACCAAAAAACTTCAAATTATGTAACTCTAGAGGTTATTTTATCAGAAATTTAGCTTCCTCTATTTCAGAGCGGTCGTTAAATCCTTGTGGGTCAAAAAATGGCGGCTGTTCACACATCTGCGTGCTGATTCCTGGTGCACCTTGGCGGTCATGCCTATGTCCTGTGGGAGTGCGTCTTCTTCAAGATCGCTTAACGTGTTCACCTAACGGTGGCTGATTATTTTCAGTATTGTTTATTCTGACGCTCATTGAAGTATTTGATGATAGTAATGCTAATTTATAGACGATAAATTCCGGAATAATTTTGCAAAATCTTGGTAGATAAAAATGCTTCATCGTGATCTGGACCGCAATTTTTTCAACTTAAAAATCCTATCCCTTTTTATAGAATTGATGAAGTTATGTGTCTTGGTTCATTCTGTTTCAGGTTTTTTGCGTGCTATGTGATGTTTCCTTAAAAATTTATGAAGTTATATGAGAAAATATTCGGTATGCTAATTACTGTTCTTGGAATTTCAGGAATAGAACGTTTACTCTATGTAGCGACGACATCAGGCTTGGTTTTTATTTCGCTAGATACGACATATCATATACCTTTACCACTTCCAAACGCAGCTTCTGAGATACGGGAGACTAAAGTTGTGCATGTTGATTTTGATCCAGTCGATAAGAAATTGTTCATTATTGATGGAGGCATGGGTGTTATTCGTAGATGTAATCCAGATGGCACAGGAATGGAGGTCATTTTTTCACGAAGTCTAATAGAACTGTTTGTAAAATTGACCTGAACAACTAATCTTTGGATAACTTTTATTATAGTTTTCGGCTACTACTGACGTTTGTGTTTCTTATTTCCAGGTTTTTGTTGAGGATTCAGATAAGTTAATTTCCGATGCTCTGGCTGTTGACTGGTTGAATCGTAATTTATATTGGTTAGACAGTAATGTTGCACAAATCAAGGTTCTTAATGTCGCTCATTTTCTAGTAATTGCTTGTTTATTATTTTGAAAAGCTTATGCAGCAATTACAAAAGATCAAATGACGTCATTTGTTGACTAAATCTGTCCAATTCATCTAGGTCATACAGTAATTTATACCTGCTACAGCAATCTCCATTGACTTGAAATGTTTAACCGCATTTCGACTCTTCTGATCTTTATCATTTTCACTTTATGAAGTTTTTGTTGATATATTCATTTTGCTTGTTTTTAACTGTATTGTTTGTTAAACTGCTTAAAAAATATTTTCCTTTAGATGCAAAGCTTGTCTGGCAAAGAACGACAGGTAGTAATATCGCAGGGACTGAAACAGCCACGTGGTTTAGCCTTGGATCCGGATGGTGGCTACATGTTTTTTTCAGACTGGCACGAAAGTACGAGTCGTATTGAGAAAGCATGGCTAGATGGTTCACACAGACGAGTGCTTGTATGTTTTCTTTTCTTTTTAATTTCGTTCCTTAGTTAGTGTTTTTATTATATATTCACATCTTACACCATTTACATAGAGAGCAGTATTGTTATTTAGGTTTCGCTGGAGAAAGATGCCTGGCCAAATGGAATTGTGGTTGATGCAATGCATAAACGCTTATATTGGGCAGAAGGAAGTCGATCATTTATTAAATCTGTGACTCTTGACGGAAAGTTGGATGTTCAGGTTTTTTCAGAAAGTGTCAATCATCCCTATTCGCTTACTATATTAGGTTGTTCATTTTTTCATTTGTCGGTATTCAGAAATTTTTAAATCTTCCGTTTACGAAGTTCTGGCAGCGGTTTTAATTAAGATTTGATTAGAAGTCATGGAGTAAAGTTGGAGCCTCATTGCAGATGGAAAAAAAATTTCACAGTATAGTGGTTTTCACAGTATCATACTATTTTACCTCCCGCAACTTTGGATTTCTGTTAGAAACTAACATGACGATCAGTTCTAACTTTGTTTCTAATAAAAGGCATATATTGAATTGAACGAGATTGTCACTTGCAGGTAACTCTTTGTACTGCAATTCACTGTACGGTCGTAAGATAACAGTGTTTCGTGTACCTCGGCACAATGAGTCTTTTTCTGATGCACAGTTATCTGTGGTATCTGATGCAATTATCTTCGGTCAGATGGGTATTCGAGCGGTTAGCCTGAATCATATCCCGGAGGGTGTTTCTCCGTGTCAAATAAGTAATGGGGGATGCTCGCACATTTGTGTTAAGCTGTGAGTTTTTAAATTCGAGTATAATTTTGAAGCACTGGAGGTTTATTATAGATTTTTACGAAAGACTTGTTTTCGTTTATTAAATGAAACATTAGTGAACTTTGTCAAAAGAACGTTCTCCAAAACTTTCAAAGTTAAGCTTGTTGACTACTTTACTTCTTTTGCTGCGATGAACAAATTGAAGATGTATTCGAAACAACTGATAATATTTTTTGCAGACCAAATGGCGAAAGAGGATGTGTCTGTCCGGTTGGTTATGAGTTGCAAACAGACAATAAAACATGTATTATACCCGCTGCATTTCTCATCTACACGCAAAACCCTTTAGTAAACACAGCTAACAGCATCATGAGAATTTCTTTGGAAGCAGCTCCGGCTAATAATCACCTTATCAATATTGCTGATATGACATCAGCTCCAATAAGCGTTAATATCAATCAGGTTTTTTTGATATATGTTCATCGGAATGACTCAGTTTTTTACCTGTTATGAGTAAGACTGCTTTGTCTAGATACTTTATTTGATGCACTGTGGTTGATCATGGTGATTTTCGTCTTTAAATTACATTAATACCTTTTTTAGGTTTCCCAGAGAATTTTTTGGTCATCAGAAAGACGTGGTCGCTCGATTCGTTCACTGCTTCGTAGCGCTTTTTTTAACGGCTCTGGTTTGGAAACTGTGTATGAAGGAAACGCAGTGAATTATATTGCGGTGGACTGGATCACTTCAAATATTTATTGGTTAGACAATGAATTTTTTTAGAATGCGAAATATACTGACATCCATGTTTCACTGTATTAATTATTTTAAGGTGTAATATAGAACAACGTCGAATTGAAATGGTTCGTGGCGACGGTCGTCGTCATCGTACAATTGCATGGGAAAATATCGATCCTCGGTATTTAGTCATTCATCCACTCCAGCGATTTCTGGTTTTTGTTAATTATTACGACCGACAGAAAATAACTATAAATGTAAGTATATTCTTGTTTCATAATGCTTTCGTTTTATTTGATAAATAAATTTTGTGTATTTATTTTTAATCTACAAATTTATCTTTTGGTTGAAGTGGCCGCCTTTTTATTTAATTTACTTTATTCCATAGTTTCATATCCGTCTTGTTTGTTCGTTTAGCATTCTTTTGATAACAGTTTGATTAAGACCATCTTTAGATTTCTTGTCTTGCATTTTACATTGTATTGCGTAATTAGAAGATACCTCTCCACGGTGCACAATCAGGAGGCAAAGTTATTGTTCAACAGCTTAACACAGTTAATGCACTCGCAATTGATTTTGATTCTGAATTGTTGGTGTGGTCAGAGCTGGATGAACGAGGAGGTGGAGTTTCCATTTCTGATTTCAGCGGTTTGTTTTTTGTTTTCCCAGATAAAAAAGTAGATTATTGGATTTTTAATTCAGTAGTGGATGGACGATTGTTTAATGATATAGATTCAGTTTAAAATGTTAAGCTCCATTTTCGTGCTTCAATAAACTATAATGTAAGTTTTGAAGGATCAAAATTTGTTCTCTTCAAAAAGTTTTGTTTAAGAACACTTAGATAGAGTCTGCTTTGAAAAAAAAGGGTTCTGCATAAGTTTACAAGTTGCTCACAGCACTGGATGTTTGTAATCGTTTTTTAAAGCATGTTTAAATTTGTTGCAACTGTCATATTTCTAGCATAGATTAAAATGGTATCATGTCACGCTGTTAGAAAATGAATTTTTTAAGGTGAGAAATCAAATCATTTGCAGGAAGAGGTCGTGCTCGTTTGCTATATAGTGGACAGTTGTTACCTACTGCATTGGCTGTTTATAATCGACAAATATACATTGCTAATATGAATAGCAATACTATTGATCTGTATAGCGGTCACACATTAACAGTTTTGCATGATGGTGTCAGTCATGTTACAAATCTTGCTGTTGCGCATGCACAGATGAATGAAGGTGGACGATTTGTTTGTTCTTTAATTACGAGTCAATTAAACAACTTGGCTGCATTCAGTGCTTATGAACTTCCTCAATAACTACTACTGATTATGTAGGGACAAGATAAATTTGTTGAAGAGATCAAAACAGGATGTGTTTGAAATGGGATCAAAATTGTTTTCAGAGTTGTTGAATATGTGAAGTAGGGCACTTGAATAGAGAAGTTTATGTATTCTTTAATTGAAATTTTCACAGTCTGTGATCACTTATCCTGTTCAGGTTGGAATACTTGTGTCCAAAACAATGGTGGATGTAGTGATATATGCGTAGCGGTTAGTGGAAGCTCATATAATGCAAGCGCGAAGTGTTTTTGTGAGGATCACTTCACGTTTGATCATGTTGAAGAAAAGTGCCTGCGTAAGTTGTTCTTATTAAAATTTTTTGCGGACGGTGAGAAAAATATTCATATTCTTATATTCTGAGTGGGGAACGTTAATTTGTGTTTTTTTGAAATATTGCTTGATTTTAGCGCCAAAGCACTTTCTGTTGGTTGCCACCCGAGGTCGTTTCATACGCTTCAACCTGAGACAAGCGGTTACCGGTGACATATTCTGGAAAAATGTACGACTTCATATCCAGAATTTTTTAAATTTCCAAAGTCTATAATTTAATATAATTTCAGGATCCTTATTCAATTCTGTCAGTGACAAATGTTGGTACACCAGTTTCAGTGGGTGCTGATTTATTTTCTGCAAATCGTTCCATTTACTGGATTGATTCTAATGATGACAGAGTTATTAAACGATCATCAGATTTATCACATTCCATGGTATACACTTTGTCACGCTTTTCATTCCCAAAGTTCATTTCTGCAGTATCGATAATTATTTTTAGACCGAGACAATTACATTATCGAAACATTCGAACTGTGCAATACTTTTCCACTTAGCAGTTGATGAAATCGGTCGACAGATATTTGTTTCATGCGCAGAACATGGGCTCAGCCATGCATCATCCATTCATGTCTGGCGTATAAAGGTAATTCGTATTTACATGTTCGCTAATTAATTATTATAGCAAAATTATTTCATTTTTCTTCAGAATAATGATCATTTGGAATATATCGGTGTTGTTGTGTCAGGAAAAGAGCGTTCTCCAGTAACTGGTCGACTTCCTCATCCTCGACAAATTGCTCTTTTCCCTCGGTTAAAGTACGTTTCTTTACAGGAACTTTTATTTAATTTGTTTGTTCTTTTTGGTCTAATCGCTAAGTTTTGAGGACTCGTATACTGATGTTAGTTATTATTTCAGCCTCCTTTTTTACGTGGATGATGGTGGCTCTATACCTCTGATTATTCGGTGTTCGTTGAATGGTCGCCAGTGTGTACAGTGGGAAACACTAAATCTAAAACACATTGTGAAACTTCAAGCTTATCAAATCAATGATCGTTTATACTATACGACAGCAAACGGTTAGTTTTGCGTGTTCATTATGTTCTTTACGTATATCGTGGAAAAAAAAGTTATTTTTGAGATTAAGAAATAACTCATTTAGTGTGAAAAAAATACCGACCGTTTTGTTCAGTAGACTTAAGATTTCACATTATGTTGCCCAGTATTGTTTACTGATCGCTGAGATTAAGTAACTGAAAGCAAAGCAAACATCAAAAAATGATAGCAGATAAATTCAATTTGTTTTTAGGATTGTGGTCGCGAGATGCCCTTGTATTTGCGGATGTACGTCATCACATTAGAGCGCGACCTTCAGATATTGATATGATTCCAATCAATGAGAAGAAACTGATAATTATTGTGAAAAATGAATCCCAGTGAGAGCTAATCTGTGGTTTAGTTACTTGGTTTTTTTTGTAGTCTGTGATTTAATAATCCCAGTCAGAGCTAATCTGTGGTTTAGTTTACTGGATGTGGAGGCCAGTTTCCTGTTCTTTTAATTGCAGATATGATGATCTGTTATTGGAACTGGTGGATGATATTTCAACCGTTTCCTTGGATGAACTGAAATGGAGCACACCGTCGCCCTTCTCAGTCAAGCGTGTTCTTGCATTGACAGTAGTTGGTAGTATCGAAAGGGACTTTAATGTAAATTTAAACCATACTTGTGCGGTATCACACTGTTCGCACTTGTGCCAAGTCCCTCGAGATTCCAGGAAACGTTATCAATGTCTCTGTCCTCTTGGATTTGGCTTACAAGCTCCAAGGTTAGGGTTGCTTACTGAGGAATATTTTGTTCATATTTCGAAACTGGAGTTATAATTTCAGTGGAACCTACTGTTTTAAACATGCATCGTGTCTTCACTGGCAATTTAAATGTGACGATGGACAAGAATGCATACATGCAATGGTAAAATGTGATGGGCACCATGATTGCACCGATGGCAGTGATGAATCTTTGCAGTGGTGCGGCAATGTTACATTTGATAAGTGGCCATGTGACAATAAGAAAACATCAATTGCTCGAGCGCTTATTTGTAACGGTTAATCATTCATTTTTCCAATTTAGGGTTTGTAAACGGACTTTTTGAAAGTGTTAGGAATCGTAAGGTTATTGTATTTCCTACGTGTTTTTTTTTTTTATTTAGGAGCAGAAGATTGTGCTGATGGATCAGACGAAGCTCATTGCCGATGTGCTAATCCACTTCTTTATTTTGATTGTACTTTTGGACCAAATGCTGCATTGCATCCAGTTGAATGCATCAACCGAGAGTTGATCTGTGATGGCATTAGCAACTGTTATGCTGGTCAGGATGAAGAGAAACAGGTTAAAACTTCTATTAATTCGGAAGGCTTATTGAAGACATTTAAAAGGCTGAGGTTTTTCGTTCACTGAAATATCTCGAATCGCGCTTATGCATTTTTAGCTCTGTGCTGGATTTGGTGCAGGAATGACGATTGCTACAACCATATCACCTTCATCCGCATTGATCATGCTGTCGGCATTGTTTTTTTTGACACTAATTATTGAGAGTTTGTGCTGCTGCCATTTTTCAAAGCAACGGTCATTAGGACAAAACTCAGCTCATGTAATAGTAACACAGTCACTGCCAATGAATGCTGAGGAGCGAGTATTACTGCCAGCAGATCCAGATGGAGCCCGGATTGAAGTATGTTGTTAAGGAATTTCTTGAATAAATTTCTTTTACTGCAACCGTATTTGCTCACTGATTGCTGTTTATAATAAAATACAAACTTTATTTCGCCTTTTGTAGTTCCAACTTCGTACATATTCTTTTGGAACATCATCTTCGTTATATAACGCATTACCTCCACCAAATTCACGGTTTTCAACCGACATAATATCATATTACCAACCACTCAATGGTAATTCTTCAAAAAGGAGTTCCGTGTTTACTACAGTCAGTGCTACTGCGACCAAAACGAATTCTCGGAAATTTTTTGCACCACCGCCTTCTGCCGCAAGGTGTTTATAGTTCATATAAACTCAAAATTTTGAACTTTTTGCTGTAATCAAGTTAGACCGAGCGTCGCTTAACCAGCGAAAGTTACATAAAAAAATCAAATGTGAAGAATCATAAATAGATTAAGAAGTAAGACTTAAGAAAAATTATATGAGTGGCGTCAGTAATTTATAGTTTGTCGATATATGGTGTCGTGAAACCAGCTGGAATGCGGATTCGTTCGCAGGATAGTGGTGGTGATTCAGGTTTTAACAGAAACAGGCGAAAACAGCGATATCGTGCACTTAATACTAGTACCAGAATTCATAGTCCTCTATCTTCCTATTCAAAGGATGTAATCATCTTTCTCTGTACTAATATGTAGATGTTTGATTTTTTCACAGTCAGTTTTACTCAACAAGTAAACAGTAGATGGCCCAATCCATATTTCTTCATCTACTCTTAGTGTCTTTTTCTTTAAGTGGATTTTATTAACACATACTGTGTTTAAAAATTTACTGTGGCAATGATTAGCTTGATAAACAATCTTGATTTTTCTTATGTTTTTAGGTTAAAACCACTCATCGGGTTCGTACTGATCCGAGAATGGAATACAGTGATAAAGAGACTCACCAGCTACAAGTGTCAACGAACAGTAGAATTAATTCCTCGATAGCTTCATCATCAATGGAAAGCACGAAACACATGCTGTTACCAAGTAGTCATTTTATCTCATCCATTAAATTTGCTCAGCAACAGCGTTTACTCGATTACTCATCGATGCCATCTGATGTTTCACTTAGATAAGGAGGTAGAATCGTGTTAATTGTTGCTTCATAAAAAACAAGCAAGAGTATATTTACTGCAGTTGTCAACGTAACTGAAATTAAGATTGCGTTGTAGCACAGAAATTGACTTGTCTGTATGTTTCGATTTCTTTTTTTAAATCTAACATAGGTAATTGTTTGTTTGTTAAAGATGTATAATGAACTATACAGATTTCATTGATCTCATTCATCCTTATTTTGCCTTCACGTAAATATAAGCTTTGTTTATCTTCATTCATTTACTGCTGCTTGCAGTTTAGTTGTTATCGCGGAATGCATTGCGGTGGTTGGTGAACAATGAAAAGGTTCTAAAAAAATTTGAAAAATGTGCGAAAATTTATTTTGAAGTAATTATGAACAAATTGCTGGAATCGTAATTTCTTCGTAGTTACTTTAGAATCTGAATGGCTTTTAAGAGCGCCTTTTGTAACTGTCAATGTATAGAAGATTTTGTGTGCTTCAGCTTTTTTCCAATTCATTATTTTTTCGGTTTTTTTTTTTTTTGTTCAAATTATGAAATATTTATTATTTCCTTACCCTGTTATGTTGAAGTTTAACTATGATGTAGATTTATAAGAAAAAATGTGACGAAAATGAGAGTTGCTGTGTCCTAAGATTCGGAGTTTGCAAGCTATGCTGTGTGAGATCTGTTTAATTGTTGAGTTTTTGAATGTTACTTTTTTTCATTTGCCATCTTCTCTTATTCGGGTTTATTTCAAATTTTTTTTACTGCTTGTTGGAAGTTTACCATAGCATGTACGATCATAAAATGAAATAAGTACATTTTTCATGGGACTGGTTACTGCTCAAGAATGCAATGCTGTTCATCAGTTTTAGTGTAGTTGGAGAGCATGATGTGTTTGCTGGTATCCATAACAACAAGGATGCTTTTTCTGGAAAATCTTACATTTTTGGCGTGCTTTTGATATTGACTGTAATCACATAATTGATGAAATCCGCTTCTTTTTTATGTAATTGTTGCATTCCTTCCCATTTTCCCATCTGTGGTACATTTTTTTCATGTCTGTATAGCGGACTATTTCGTTTTTTATGCAGTTTATTTGATTTTGAAAAGATCAAGTTCTCGGAAACATCATCAGAAATGTAGTTCTTTTCTTGAACTTTCATTCTTTCACTTTTTTTGTACAATAACATTAAAGACTCATCAGATCAGCAACTGCAACAGTTTTTTAAACAAGTGGAATCAGGAACAAATGAATCTTACTCGATGTTTGAAATGTTTCTGCTTACTTGGAATCTTTGGCTTTTTTATATTGACAAACTTCACGCTACTTTTCTGCAACTTTTTCCTTTAAATTCGAAAAACTAGTTTCTTCTCGAAACTTGTTCGCTTAAATTTTTTCAGTTTACCGAGTGTGATGTATTTCAGAACGCATTTTTGGATGCAAAAAATGGTAGCACTCATATTTAATTATTCCTTGTCGTTTTGAGTATGGTAGGAAAGTTGATTTATCGGTGGACCTTTGTTCATTAAAATGCCTTCAAATGGTCGCATTGTTTCATAATTCAAAACACAATGCAGTAATATATAAAGTTGCGGAAATGGATAGATGATCCAATCGGCAAAGCAGAATTGGCTCACTACTTTGAGCATTTAGTATTTGAAACTACAGGAAAATTTAAAGACATAGAATCAACTATGAGTAATATTGGAGCGCAATTTAACGCATTTACCACTAGAGAATATACCTGTTACTACGAATTAGTCCTCAAGGGCGACTTACTACTAGCAATGAAGGTTGAAGCAGATAGAATGGACAATTTTAATGTTACTCAAGACAAAATAGATAGGAAAAGAAATATTGTATTAGAAGAAAGGAAAATGAGATTTGATACTAATCCTGACAATTTGCTATGGAAAGAAATGAATAGTGCATTTTACCGTATCGGCTACAGCAGATCTGTTATCGGCTGAGAAAGTGACATTAGAACTTATAATCAAGATGATATGATAAGGTTTCATGACAACTATTACCACTCAAACAATGCAATAATGCTAATTGTTGGTGATGTGGAATTCGATAAAGTAGTGTAACTAGCAGGAGAAAAATATGGGGAAATTAAAGCCAAGCTTACAACTAGGCATTATCCAAATCGGGATTCAGCACATAATTGCAGATCTATTGGTAACTTTGGAAAGCACTAAATTAAAAGAACTAGTTTTGTATTTTTGTTATCGTGTTCTTTTATTCAATCTTGAGAATAGATTTAAATTGTAGAATATCATAAATTCAAAAAGATATGCAACGATTTCATTTTAAATTCACTAATCTAGAGTTAAAGTATCTGAAAAATCTGTGCAATATAGTTTATAGAACTATAGAGAAAGAGGCTAAGAAGAGAAAAGACAGATGATCAATCGTGTTTTTCTTTTATTAGTAGATTGTATTGTACTATCGATGTGTTGCTTCATATTTTTTGATGTGATACGGGCTGGCATAAAAGCCAAATGCAACACAGATGACTTTTTTATAAAATTCATATCTTCTCTTCTATTTGCAACAGATTAACAGTGGGAAATTATGTGCCGTTTTAGAGCACATTACGCTTACAATTTTTGATCTCAATTCATCTTATATAATTATTCAACTTTCTCTGCCTAAGAATTTTGAACTTTCCAGTCTTACACACAATTTCACAAATCTATTACAGTCTCAAATTGATCAATAAAGAGGATAAATTATGAGAAATTTTTTTAAAAAAATATCTTCGAAGCTATGAGATTTCATTTATTCCGATGTATTTTTTCATCATTTCATTTTTTCATAAAAATTTGCTGCTCGGCTATTTCATGATGCATGATAGTAAACCGAAATCGAAAATATTCTTAATTATAAATAAAAGTTTGTAAAACTTGTAGCTGTGTTTGACATACGTCGATCCTACCGTAACCCGAAGGATTTCGTACTTCCAAGCCAATTTAGCTTTCTGTTTCATACATTCCTGATCGTTTATACTTATCCCTTGATTGCACCATGAAGATCGAATCGATAAAAAAGATTGAAGTTTAGTGGAACTTTATGCTTTGCCACCTTGAACGATGAATTTTAAATTTATGTGGTACAATTATTACAATAGCTATGTTGTTTACTGTTTGTGAAACGCCGCAAACTGTAATGAAGTTAAATTATAAGGAGTTTTTACTGAGGTATGTGGAGTCCCGCAGAAATGAGTAAGCTCGATTGTGTTACGACAAAACCACGTTAATAATAAAAAATATTTCAGGAAATTATAATTTTCAGGAATAAAATTTTCAGAAAGGAAATAATAGAAATGTAATATTACATTTAAGGAATTTTTTGGCTGTAAATTTTATTTATCTTTTCTTATCTTTGAAACGTCTTTTTTGACTTTTATTAATGCAGCAAAGTGAATTTTAAAGCAAATGTTTTAAAAGCTTTGACTTGAAAATACTTAACAATTCTTCTTTCAGATTAGGTAATATTCTTCTTCACAGCTCAAAGACTACCGAGAACATCGGTCTCGTATCTATTTATTTTCACAAGAGATAGCAGATTATCTGTTAGAAGTTAAGTAAACTATGCATTTAAAAAAATTTTTTTTTTCAAAGATAAAATTCACAGTTTACTTCTGATATGCACGAAGATCTCTAACAAAGCTATATAGTACTTTCGCTTTTAAGCGATCTTAATTGATGTACCCATTGTATCAATGGATTATCAGTATTTAACTGAAGAAAAGAAATATAGCAATACTTTTTAGCTTTCAAATGATGCAGCATTTTTTTTCTTTCATTAGTTCAAATACCAATTTCGAATTCGTTAGTGATATTCGGTGAGTGCAATAATAATTTATTGCAACAAATAAATCACACGGTTTCGTATAGAGCAAATACTATTCGTAACAGTTGTCCCTTCACAACCACTCACTTTTATTATCTCAATTATGCGATTATCCAATTTTTGCACAGTTCGTTGTAAAAAATCTTTTCCTGATTTCTTTTTATATTGACATGAGCATTTTACAGTATTTATTTTATAAAATAAACTCAGAAACTTTTCATAATTTCCTGGATATTGTTCAAATAAATTAATAGATTGAAAGATGCGACAAATTGGTAAATAAATTCTTTGAAGGCAATTTATGTCTTACGCTCCGGATTATTATCATGCTTTTTCTATGAAGATTTTAAGCATTTGCTTCGATGAATTTTTTTTTTATAAATGATTTGCATAGATACATCAAACAGTATTACTGAGAAAAAAAGTTGTTCATTTCCGAATTCATTAACATTTGTAATAGTAGTGAACTGGAATTCAATTTTGTTTGTAAAATTGAAACTAATTTACATGCTGAGTTTCTTGCAGTTCTAACGAGATATTGATAAGTTTCTTACAGATGATACTGTCTCTTGTCGTCCTTTTTTCTCGTTAAATATATCATAAAAATAATTACACTTCAAATAACTCTTTTTCGTGAAAATATGATGTCATCTCACCAGGGATCCAATGTTTTACTTCATCACTCTTCAAATGCTTTTGCAATATGTTTTATCGTGAAAGACTATCTTGTGATAAAGCACGACGAATGTAGAACTGACTGCCCACTATACATTATTATGTTATTATTTGCAGAGTTTTGAAATTCGTGCAGAAAGATTCCAGATGAAAGCTTCAATAAAAATCATCTTCAAAGTTTTGATTACGTGCCTTCTAAAAAAATTATAAATATCTAACATATTTGAGTTAAAAACAGCAATTTTTGAGAGCAAAACATTGCGCAATCGTAATTATGTGAAGATTAATTAAGCTTTCCTTTCATTTGCCTTGAAGAAATAGTGCTATTGATATATATGCATATCGCTTACCAGCTGTACAAAATCAGTGGCAAAGATTAGGAAATAAAATCTCATTAACAACAGCCCATAAAATATTACCATTTTCTGAAGTGGATAAGAATTGTTATGCTTGTTTGAGATTAAATTCAAATTATGTCCAATCTGAGTTAGAATTTCAAGGCTATTGGGATTCGGAAGAAAAGTTCTCCTTCATATTAATTGGAAAACAGTAATTCCTTCCTAATTTATACAAAAAATATTTTAAAACTTAGGTGACAATAAAGACTTAATGATTTATAATTTTTATGGTTCGCTACACTTTGGCCATGGATTATGAGCTGCGCACCAGATTCCATTATGTAGTTAATGCAACTATAAAGATCTAAATAATAATGGATCACAGCAGTAATGGTTCTGTTTCATACACTGTTTTTGGACGAATATTAATGGAAAGGACTTGAATGTTTACCGCAATGTCACTCCAGTAAGCAGCACAGCCAATCATTTTTGCACCATTTTTAGATTGGTTTAGCGTCAACAATTAATTTTTTAACTCGATTTTATTTCAAAATGAGGCCTGCAATCCAATTTGAAGCATACTTATGAGTTTTAAGAAGCAAGACGTGTTAGGTTCGTCTGATAATATGTATCACAGAACAGTTACATGGCCATCTGTATCAAAACTTTTCCAAAAAACAAAAGCGTATATAATCGAGGTTGACAAGGAATTTGTTTTGAATAGCAAAGTTTTTTATTTTAAATTCGAAATTAAGAAGAAAAGTGAAAAATTCTAACAGTTGCTAGCTTTGCAAACTACGAAACTATTGTAAATTTGAAACTAAAGAACTTGAAAAAATGGCGTTGAATTACCGATAATTCCTTTGATTCTCAGTTGGTCTGCTATTTCTTGTCATTTCCTATTTATAGTTTCCTTTCTTATTTATAAAGTTTACTTAACATTTAAATATCAATTGTTATTGCTGCTTTTAACGCAAACACAATAACATATGTATTACAATGAGAGGAAGACTTCCGTATTCTTCTGCAAACATGATCAACAGTATCTTTCACACACTTCCTTTTGAATTCGTTGTTGTTAGCATTGCTATAATTGGCGGCGCGCAATGCATAAGCTACTTTTGATGAACCTGACCTTAATCCTTCTCATACTATAGCTTTTCATTGTTAGTATAAATTTCAGATAAGTTATTTCAAATCCCTGATTTTGTGAAACTGTTTTGTGTCATTTACATGTTGATAAGTTGAGAAAAATCTGACACAGTTAAGTATATACAATTTATTAAATTGTTGTAGATGGTTTTGATAATTTCACATCATTGGATTTGAAATGTTTTATCCTTTCTGTTAATAGCTGTAACAAAAACAAATTTTCACCTACTTCTCTACTGGACTAAATCCATTTATCTTTTCGTGTAAGATATAACGTAAGATATAATGTTAAAACTTCTTCCAGTTTTCTTTCAAAACATTAACTCATTTTCATTTATTAGTAGCAATAATTGGTTTAAACTCAAATTAGCATTGTCTGTTTCGTGTAAAATGTGTGAATCTCAATTTGCAATCATGCAAACTATTAAATGAAGCAAACTGCAGAATCCAGATTTACGGATTCCGTTTTTCATTCATGCAAATATTTTATATTGCAAGAATTCACATTGCTACTACATATCTTAGACATAAAAAAGTGTTATTTGAAACAGTTAACTATAAACGAACTTATAATGGATCCAGTCAATTGTGACCATGGCCATGTATCAACAAATTGGTTGAACTAATGATTTCTCTTTTGACATCGTGAGTTTTATTCAAGAAATTTTTAGTGATTCTAGATTCAACTGTGAAGATGTTTTATTGAGAGTGGAATCAATGTTTCCATTTTTTATGGAGAAAATTCTTGAATTTCATCGTCTCAACTTATTTAAAACTCCTTTTCCTGGAAAATTTTTTTTAGTTTTCGTCAATAACGTAAATAAAAAATTTTCGATCTATTGTTGATGACGATGTGTTTAACCAATAAATTATTTGTATTCGTTCTAAAATGAACAACTGACTAAAAATTATTCTTGCCGAAGGTCACAACATACAATATCACATTTAAAATAACATTATGACGAATTTCAAAGGTTTATCCTGCACTAGTTGCGGTTTTGTTTTTTTTTTTTTTTGAAAAACGAATGATAATGAATGGAAAAAACTGAAAGGAGTAGAAAATGTTGTATTTTGACCTATTCAATGGCTGACAGGATAAAAATATTCAAGGGAAACCGGTTAGAATATTCTAAGTACATGAGGTGATGTAAGACGAAGGCAGTCTGACATTATTTATTGCCATTGTTTGTGTTGTTAGTTTGGTTTGCGCCAATGAACTTTACATCAGCGGCGACACCTTGCTTTCACTTCAAAATCTCTCTTTGTAACCCTCAAATAAATATGAAGGAAGGAAAAGATTTCGCTAATTGCTTATCTTTCTTGATTCCTCTTCTAGCTACATATTCGTGCAACAAGCATCTGATTTCTCTGAACTTCACCTTTTTTTTAACTGATTCTCTTAATTATAGACGAGAATTGTTGTTATTTTTTTGTCATACCAGATCTTTTGCAACTCTGTTATCTCTATGCATTTGCTTCTCGCAAATAGAATCTTCATTAACATTTCTTATCTTTTATAATGGTCAGATTTTTGCGAAGTATTAGTGCTGATTTTTCCAAGACTCAACATTTTCAATCAATTCCTTCTATATATGGAAAGTGATTGACACACGTAATACTGGCTCAAATCTCATTTACTTAAGTCTAGGATTTGAAATATTTTAGGCAATAAAATTTCATTGCAGCAAATTTCATTCCGAAAGTACAAGATCCATTTGTTCCCGACTATTAGTGTGTTTTAAAATCTTTCTTTTTGTGAAATCCACTGGATTCGCGATATTATTCCTTAATTGTATCACAGACATTTAAAGTTTTACATTCATTCAGAAATTGCATATGACATGTGTCGACAAATGCTATGGTAGTGTTATCATTTGTTTTTCTTGGTCCGATTCAATTTTGTAATTATCAATCGATTTGAAGTTACCACTTGATTATGTAATTTTTTCAGTTAGACAAAAAAAAAGCGCGATAAAATAATTCCATGTTAATAAAGCTACTTAACAATGCTAGATATTGAATACATTTCTGTGTCTGAAGCAGTCAGTGAAGTTTTTCAAGAATTTTTTGCTGCAAATAACTTCACCAGTGCTTTAAAGAATCCTTCATGCTTCAAAAGTATCCATAAGTTTTTTCTACTGTTATAGATTATTGAATTTCTGCAGATTTCGATCTATATGGGACATCAGTAAATCAGTCCGAAACCAGTGTTTTTGAGATTGAATTGACACGTAACGCTTACAGGCGTCGTTTTTCATGTCTATTTTGTGAATACTTTCATTTTAAATGTCTTTATGGATACTTTACAGGTATCACTGCTTTAAATCGTTCGAAACAGTTAAACTTGTTTTTTCTAGTGATAACATGAAAGATTCATTTATCCACGCAAAAATAGTTCTATTATTACTATTAAAGTTTTCTGCAGTGATGCGACGAAGTTACTTCATCTGATGGCAGTAAAATAACTTATCAAAGCCGATTTGCTAGAAGAGATTTGATCCAGTCAGTATGTTTATTCGAATGGATAAAACACATTGTCCAGTAAGATTTGAATCCCTCCCTTTCCTTCCAACTTTATTTCCCCTCTTCTTATTCCCTGGTTGCCAATGTCAACATTGATATCATAGTAATAGTTAAGTAGTTGCATTTAGCCACTGCTATCGAAAAACACGATCAATTTACACGGTTTCATCATTATTGTCCTCGCGGTTTAGCTGTCAGAGGCAATCTAAGATGAATACACCGTAATTGCACTGCATACTGTATCAACAATACCCTATTCATTATTCAAAAGTTGATTTCATCGAAAAATATTGTCGCAGAAAATGTAAAGTTTAAATCTCTGCTGTTCCGGAATTTATTAATGAGAGATTGGGAAGTCTCTCATTTAATGTGGTGTGAGCAAATATCATTTAAGTGATGCAGCAATAATCTACTTTATTATATTCCATTTTGGTAAGCTCATCGAAGTACTGTTTCATTAGGCCAACTACATCACTCTGCTTGATCCAAAATTACGGAATAGTTGTAAGCAAAATTTGCTGCAAATTACTACAAAATATCTTTCCATAACACTTTTTAACAAAAAAAATTTGTGGTTTATACAGAGAGTAGCCGTTTAATGCCCGAAATGAATTAAAACAAACATGCTAGCCGAAATCAAAAAATGAGGATGGACTTTGTAAGTTTCCAAATCCTGTAACGTAAATAAATTGGGAAACCGAGAAGAGAATTTAGCATCATGAAAGGTGGTGCTGATGAGAATGAAACGAATTAGAGTTGAATTTTTACTCGCAGTCCATTCAGTTATAAATGATATTTATGGTCAGTTTACTTCTTTCAACAGTCAGAGGTCATCCATCCATGCACTTTTCATTTTCTTGTAATTACCTCTATATTAGAATAAATGGAAATGGAAAACTAATGATAGCTTATTGTCATAACAGCCGAATGATTGACTTAATTTGGATTTTAGTAACGAAATACTTCACAAATTAAAGCTTTAAAAATAGATCATGATGGTGATTGAGCAGTTAAGAAGGAGCCAAGTTGTCTATAATACAGTTTATCATGTCCAGCTTTTTTATCTAGTGTCTTATAAGTTTCATTTTTTTCTTTAAGGCTTTCATATTTCTCAATCCAGTTTCTTAGAAATGCAGAATTATTTTTCAACAATTAGAGATTTTGAAGTTTCAAAAACATAAGTTTTCCATAAATCTTTATTCTACCAAATATTTTTCGTGCGAAAGAATATTCTATAATTCTCGATTATTTTCAATATTTCTGTTCATCAATTTAATTTCTAGTTAGAAATACTTTAGTGAATAAAATATATGACGTTATTGACGTTTTCGCCACTCATTTCCAGTCGACCTGACTTGGATTTTATCACATTGTCCGATTTATATATATATTGCTCACAATTAAATTATATTCGTTTTTTTTCCAATCGGAACTCATCTGTTCGATTTCAAAGCAATATCGTATATTTCTGAGCTGTTATGATTCCAAATTTCATCCAAGCGGAAATTTTGCAAAAAGAAATTTTGTGCTAAAAGCGTAATGTAAAACTAAAGCAAGGAAATATTAGTTCGTGCTGTATACATATTTATTGCATTCGTGTTATGCCCACTTCGAAAAGCTTAGGCGGCTTTTCTATAGTTAAAAATACGTCTTACTACGACGTTCAGTTGCTGCTTCAAAAACGTCTCTTTTTAACTTCTCACTCTGATTAAAACATTTCGCTGTTTGAATATCTTCAACAGCCCTTCGACTTTTTCACTTCTATTTTTCAAATCAGTTGTAAACTTCTTGCAGAGTATGAAATGTTTTCTACTTCAGGAGAAACAAGAATATGCTTTGTGTGTATTGACCTCTTTTTTTAAATATTTTTAAAACACATACTCTTAATTTGCAAGGGCAATCAGTCAGCCAGTGAATTGGTAAAATCATTTGATAGCTAATATAATCAATATGATCCGAATTTATGGCATTCTTAATAAAAGTAGAGAAAGCGTTGTATTCTTGAAGTCAGAATTAGATAGAGAAAAATTTTATTTGCAAAGCAAACAGACTTTCGATCCGGAATTTCCTAGCGATTTACAAAAATCCTCATTTTTTAGTCGTTAACGGAAAGACAGTGAAAAAGGAAAATGAACAATTATAAAGATTATATGCATAAAAGCATCTTTGAGATACAGTACTATTGGATTTGCTCAGTTCGTTAAGTGTTTTAGGCAAGATGTTGAAACCCCACTGTTCGAGCTTTAGGATCTGAGAGTGCTAAAGTAATTTTATTCCGAAAATGGAGAAGGAAATTAATTATTCAGTAAAAGACACTGGGTAAGGAAGTGAGACAAAAGAAATGCATCGAAAGAGAAAGGAGAAAAGAAAACCACTATCGCAAATACTGGAACTTCGATACAGAATTGTCAGCTTTATCTTCATTAGTAAAATGAGACTAAAGAATGATTAAAGTTGCCGGAACTGTCACTGAGCAGTCAGTGAAATTTATCTCTCGACAGTGATATCAGTACTTTCCGGACAGGGTCATATAAAAATAAGCACTCAAATAACACTGGCCATAAATTGAACTGCCTAATTTTGCACTGGCTAAGCTTTATTTGGTTAAGCTTCTCAATAAAAGGCATGTTTTGTGCTATGTCTTATATTACTATCCCGAGGTTCCTAAGTTCATTCATCCTGCACTGATATTTTTTAACATACCAAACTGTTACGAATTGTCAACATCCGATATTAGCAGAGATGCGACTGCAAATATGATTACTGAAACTGTTGTGATTGACCGCTACGATTTCTTAATCGTAGCTTTCACTCTCATTTCATGCAAGGTTTTTTTTTTTTTGTATATTTGATACTATCAGTTCACATATTTATCAGTAAATAAAAAGAAAATGTCGGGACTAATTACATTTGTAGTGATGCAACACACTCGCACATATCATTGACATTTTAGACTTCGACAGTTTTATTCGACACTTGGCTTAATATCATTTTGTTACATATTAATTTACTTTGCCAAATTAGTCGCACTCAGCTTGACCGATCACTGATCCTATAACTTATTTTCCTCCATTTTATGCTGACCATTTGTGACTGGACAATTCACTATCACATTGACTTTCCATTTCCTTCTCTCATTATTATTTAGCGAAAATGAAAAAAGAAAAAAAAAATCTCTTTCTCTCTTCATGCTATCTTTGTAAAAAACAGTTTGTCATTTGGTATTTTCTTTTTTTTTAACCAACGTAATTATTATTATTTGCAAAATAAAAATAAAGTCGATGTTCAATTCAGACTGTATAAGCCTTCGTGTGATCGGTGGACCGGAAGGTGAAAAAAAATTCTATGCCTCTGTGTTTCTGTCATTTAGGTTGGGATTACCCGCCTGAATTATATATGTTTCAAAATTATAGCTTTTACTGCTTGAAGTTGTCAGTTAAGGTAACCAATTTAAAATCTTGTTTGAACATTTCAAATCCCAAATTACCAAATCTTATTTTTCTAAGTAAAAATTATCACGATTCGCTTGAATCATCTGTATTAATGTTTGGGTCACATTACCACTTCGGTTTTTTTTATCGTCAAGCATTGAAATTTTTTATCCACTAACTTGTATCTTATATTTATTCATATTTCATTCCCGTTGAAAACAGACTATCGCAGTCCACTATCCTGTTTTTCAATGTACTTCTCTTTCATTTCATTTTATCTCTGAGAAAAAACAAAAAGCTGTCAATGTTTCTAGAAAGTTTGATTAATCACTTAATCTCCACAATGACTTTATATTTTCAAGGATACAGAGATCTTTGTTCGATTATGATATTATTAATAAAGTTTCACATATGTCGTTATTCACTGTTCAAGAAATTTCAGATCTTAGAGATTGAGCGACTTTAAAAAGTTTTGTTTTTCATACTGATAAAACTTTAAGGTGATAAAAAATGAATGATATAGGGAATGGATATATTTTGATTTCTGATTACATAATCTGTTTATAGTAATCATAAGAGTATTGAAGGACACGATCTAGTGAGCATAAAGATGATGAAAGATATTCGCTCATTACGTTATCGATATTACAATCTTCATTTACATAGGAAGGCCAATTGCAACAAGTCAAGCATACGACGATTATGCCTTATCAGTTATCGGCGTACTTAATTGCTTTTTAAGGCATTAACTCTAAGAATATGTATTTATTCCGTTGTAGCCAATAGATTAAAAATCAGTATGACAATCTATAATTAAATTAAATGTATATAAATTGTAATCAGCCTTTTATCCATTGACTAATTACAGTATAAGCTAAGGTTTTGGTTGACTCAATAGGTTATCGTCATATCGCTTGTGCATACTATAATTATATGCATTATCTTTTGATCGATCTTGCTTTCTACTATATAAAACAAAAGAATTGCATAATATTAACGTTATCAAAGTTTGGCATTTACGGAAATATTGTATCATTTTTATAACGAAATCATTTCCTCCAATTGAAATCTATGAAAAAGAAATAAGAGTTCCAGTTGACTGACATATTTTATATTGGATAGCACGTTTTTGGCAAATGGCACATTGATATATCAGTGCTACATTTGCAGGTGCAGGTGCTGCTAATGCTACTGTCCAGTTGTCATCTTCCTTTTGTCCATTCATTTAAGTTCTTTTCTTGGCAATTTTCTTTTTTTTTTCGTTAAATCGACATATTTTATTGTAGACAAAAGAATGTTAATTCATTCATTATTCATCCATTCAGGAACTGAATCGAAAAATTACATTAGAGGCTGAGTAAAGAAGTTGATTAGTGTGTTGTGAAATGGACTAATTTAGTTCTTTTCACTTTCCTCATCAACAAAGTTGCAATAAGATAAACTTTTCAGATAATGAACTTCTGCTCAGCGAGTAGCTGCTATATTCATTCAAATGGTCACTGTAGCTAGAAAAAGACCTTTAATTGTTCTCATACAGCTCTAAACAAATTGAAATATAATTATTAATGCTTAGCATCTAATATTATATTATTATTTATTAAGTTATATTCGACATTACTGGTGAATTTTTCGAGAAATTAGCTTTAATCTTCATAAATGAACAACTAATTTCTCGCCTAACCAAATTTGTTTGCAAAATTATATTACTCGTAAAATTCAAATTAGAGTGAAATGGAAATTTTGGAATAACGTTTTCTGGAATATAAGCAACGAAATGGGTAACTACTAAATTTATCATAATTTTCAAGATGCACATGAATATTGTAAATATATCTCATTCCATTCCCTTCGACTTTAAACATGTTAAATGGGGATATATATTGTCGTGATGCTTTGATTGATGTGTAATTAACAAAATTAATTCAGTTCGTATATTTGCCTTTATGAGCGCTGAAAAAAAATTTTAACAAAGAGAAATAAATTTTTATTGATAAATTATTTATTTTGTGGTTAGGACATTAAGATAAAACTATATTTTGTTCGATACCATTTCTCAACATGCATGACGAATCTTTAAAGCTTTACTGATTCGTGAACACTTAACTGATCTTAGTTGGTTTCGTTGAAAAAATAATTTTCAATAAATGGGACATAAAATAACATGAGAGATGATGATATAAAGAAGGACTGGTATAATCCGCGGTCAGTCACCTGATCATCGACTACTTTCACCATACTGCGGGCATTTGTTCACTGTGCATGTAATCCTGAACAACTCCTACCTACCTCATTAACAATGTCGGACAGCATCATTTTGTTATTCATCCGTTCCCCACATGCATTTTTATTTGTTTCTGCTCACAAAATCTACCATTTTTCATAATTGTTCTTTCAGAAAATTCTTAAGGTACATACATTATACAAGTATTTCATCAAACATTTCTGTACATCTTATCTCTAAAAACTTTCACAGATATTAACAAAATATACTGACCTTATCATTTTTATTATTTCAAGTAATTTTTGCGTAACTCAATCTATTGCATTTCTCTTGACTTACTCTTGAGTTAAACAAAGAGTAGCTTAGCTTAGAATAACTTTACATACTATACACATACAAGTAGCTTAGCTTAGAAAATAGCTTTACATACTATTTTTTAAAGTAATATTTAGAGCAAAATTTAAATGTTAAATAACCGGAAATGAAACTTCTTAAAATTTTTGTCCTCTAAATAAATATTAGAATCATTATCTGATATAATAAAACTATCATCTCTCTTCTATCTGTAAATCTGTCGCTAAAAAAAAGCAATTTCAACATTGCTGAAATGTGGTAATTGTATGCATGTATGTGTCCTATCAATGTCTATAGTAGTATGTATGCATGTACGTATTATATATACATTATGTGCTTTTATGCATCCTTATTTGGTAGATGTCTGCATTCGGTCTTATTTCAGTAGTGTATATATGCATGATTAAAGTGGTTATATCGATGACTGGTGGTATCAAAGTGCCACGCAACATTTTCGACCTTTGATTTTAAGATATCTGACATCATTACAATTCAAATAAGTATCATCACGCACAACAATCAGTATTACGCCATTAAAGTGGACATGGGCGTGTATCGGTGACATATTCCTGGACATATTACACATATATACACACATTACATACACACATACACACATACACATACACATACATAACACACACACACACACCACATAAATAACATACACATACACACATACATTTTATCTACACACCCAAAAATAGCCATTTTCATTGGACATATAGCTAGCGCACCTGTCTGTCTGAAATTTCTAGGAACGTTTTTGATTAGGATTTCATTATGCGCTTATTGCTTGTGTCCATACATTTAAGTATGGTATTTGTTTTAATACATTCGATGAATGTTTTGATTCCTTTCCAATAATTTGCTTTTCTAAGCTTTTTTATATTTATTATTTATAGCTTTAAGATTTACATAAATGGCTGGCATCATTTTCATGCTATTTTGATGTAAAAGTGAGATGACCTTTCGTAGCGCAGTGATCAGTGAATCATTTCTTTGCTCATAATGAATCATGGCTTAATACATAGTTCATGAATCGAATTTTGAAATATTTGAAAATTTTTCGTTCTTTGGTTTCAATCAAACTTTGGAAAGAAAAAAAATTTAGAAACGCCATTTTTCAAATTTCTCAGAAAATTAGAAGTTGACATAAGACTGTTCATGTTAAATTTTGCTTAAAAATTTATAGAGAAGTTATAAATGATTGGATTTCATATTAAAAACTCCTGTGTAAAATTTAAATAACGATTTGATATTAATATATCCCAAGCAATTGATGTTTTTTTCATAAATTCCAGTCAGAAATAGATGGAAACAGAAATTCGCATTGTACGTTATTCGGATTATTGTTTTGAAATTGAATACAAAGTACATAGTACTATTCCATGTAGTAATTGAAGCTAAGAAGTGATTGCGCTTGTTTATGTTAAAGTAGGAAAAGAATGACATCTTCTTTATCAACTTTGCTTTTACTGACTGCAAACTGAGCATATGCAATTGAGTAGATGAGATAACTTTCTGAATTATTCATAAAAAGTTCTTTCTCGAATTGTGGACCCACGCACAGATTCATTTCAATTATTGTCAATTGTTTTATTTTTTTACATCAAAAAAAAGAAAGGGAATTTTTAGAGAAGTGGAAAGCAATTGCCAGACGTTGATTAGAAAGAATATCAGTTAGATGACTAAGTATTCCTAAAGATATTTGGTATGCTATATTTAAGACATATTCAGGAGTAGTATTTTAAAATTCAATGTGTCGCAAGGCTTTTACATATAAGCACATAAGAAGGAAATCATGGCTAAGGCGGAGCTCTTCAAAAGAGACATATTTGCTGGATGGACACTACTGGATGCTATTCTGTTCACAATAGCGATAATCTTCATTCGACCATTTTTACTTTCAAAATAACGAATGGCTAATTTAATGATATTTCGATGCTTTCTTTTTCAGTAAAGTGCCTTTGTCTCACTAGTCGACGGGGAAAATTCGCTTTGTTTTTTGTGTACTCTTATGTTTGTGTGCCAAAATTATATAATACTCTCCTTGGTTACTTATTGTTATAATTCTTGTGGTCAGTGAGAAATAATGTTTTTTATAAATCCATGTTCAATTACTATCTATGAGAATCACCGGCGCAATTTTGTATGTGATATGATTAATGAATGAATGATGGAGAGTGATCTGTCGATCAGTATCTTGTTTCTTCATCTAGTGGATATTTCGGCTCTTGTTTTTTCATTCATTTATCCATCTGTTTTGCAAATTCTATAATTTTACGTTTCGAAATATTTTTGTTTAAATTTTGTTGATTACATGAAGCATAATGAAAACTTCTCTCTCTGTTTTTTATCACCAAAAAATGGATTTAATGATTAATTTCATTTTAAATTGATTTAATTTTTTGTGTGCTGAGCACAATTATAATTTAGTGTTCATACATCAGAGGATGCTATTCGTTCCAAACAAAAAAATTAAGGTTTATCGTTGCTATAATTAAACGAATTTTTGGGTCCGTAGAAACGAAATTTTCAGCTTAATCAAAATGGTCATTATCATTGCTGATTAAAGATGAAATGGTTTTCTAAATTCTTGAAGAAAGGAAAATCAAGTTCTAAAATAAACTATTGAAGGAAATAGGCACACATTTCAACAGTCTTTTTGTGTTTCTTTTGAAGATTGGCGAAAACAAAATTTGTGCTAAATTTTATTCATTCTTTTGCTTATCATCTTTTAGCTTCGCATTCCTTTCAATGCTGGTTGTTCTGCTTTTCCTGGCATATACATGCTGTAGACTTAAGTCCATGGAGTTGGCGTTTATTTATCGACTTTTCACCAGAAGTAGACAGTGTTAAAGATATCGTTTCCTTTTTTGTCTTCTCCGCATATGTGTCACAACCAATAATTGAAAATTAAATTCGTGACGAAGTTAGGAACTAATTTCCGAAATTCCTTAATGAACAAGTTGCTGTCAAAAAGTAAACCCGCTAGCACTATCATTGTTCATTTTATTGCAGACGGAGGCATCAATCCATATAACATTATTTTTCCACTGTTAACAAACTTTGGAAAATGCAAAAATTCATCATTTTAGATTGCTTGCAATTTCAATTTAGGTTTAAAATTTTAAAATTGGTTCTGAACTCTTCATATAGAAATATAAGCAGAAAGGTGATGAATGGCACCACTTCTTTATTTTTATTTGCTTGTTGCTTATTTTGATGATATTGTTTGGAACGTTAAGTGTCATTGCATTCGTAGATAATGAATATATCGAAAAATGAAAATTTTTTTTTAGAAACGAATGTAATGGCTTACAACATTGTTAGTCTTACCTTTTTGACGTTACTCGTATTTTACGATTTTACACAAGCTACCATAACAACGACAGGACACCATTTCGTTGTTGATGAAGGTGACAGTGTCGAATTACCCTGCAATATACGTAATATTGGTATGCATATGTTTATTCTGAAAATGAAATAGTAAGCTTACATGAAACAAACACAAAAAAACAAATTCTCATAGAAAAATGGCACTATATTAACTGAGCTTCTGTTTTATGCTAAGCATCAAATTCGCTCAAAAATTTCACTATTAGGACTTTCATAATGGGATAAATCTAAAATTGTAATAATCTTTAGCGGAAGAGACAGTGGTGATATGGAAACGCGGCGAAATGGTATTGTTCACTGATGAGGAAGTTTTTCATGAGGATCAACGATTCCAGTTGCACAGAAAAGATAACGTTAGTTTGTATTTCTTGGAAATAAAAAATAGTTGTGAATTATTATGCAGACTACTCGTTCACTATCTTTGTGTTCAGTTTTTTATCTTTTCTATTTTAAATTTCAGCTTTATTAATTGGTTTACATTTTCTAAATTTGAATTCATCCTCATTTTCTCGTGCCTTTATATGTCACAATAACAACTCGGCTTAAAAGTAGTTTATTAATTATGATTTGTGTTGAAATTCTGGTCAGTTATGATTCGATGCTGATATTATTCTCTACAAATCGATGCAAATAATTAACCGTTAAAAATCCTCATAGGAATTTTCCATTTCTGTTGAAAAAAAATAATTTTTTGATGCAAAACACTAGCTAAGTAATCAAATTATACTTCTCCAATTATTTTTCAATTGTTCCTTCTTTCTTTGTATTGCATTATGTATATGTATTGTATTATGTATTATTCCTGTATACCTTATTATTTTCCAGCTTCAATTTAAGATTACTGTACTAGAACTTTTTTAGTTGTGATCTCTGAATCATTGTTTCATATAGTTGTAATTCCCTTAGAATGGCAGAAGTAATAGTGA
The DNA here is from genome assembly GCA_029876185.1 of Mansonella ozzardi. Classification (NCBI taxonomy): domain Eukaryota; kingdom Metazoa; phylum Nematoda; class Chromadorea; order Rhabditida; family Onchocercidae; genus Mansonella; species Mansonella ozzardi. Next base: position 9,076 of record JARVGP010000450.1, on the reverse strand, counting down.
AGATAATTGGAAAAAATATGTGCAATTTTTTAAAAATTTTTAGAGACAAAAATAGCAATCATTGCTTCTAAACATAAACCAATCTTTAAAAAATATTTTTTATAAATCTTTCATTGACACAAATTAAGCATACTCAAATGTATTTTTTGATGTATCTGTTAATGATTTTGCAGAATTTTACATTAGTTATCGATCGAGTGGAGCCATACGATAGCGCAAAATATACTTGTGAAATAACATCACCTGAGATGTCAATAACGCACATATTAGAAGTGAACGGTACAATTCTCTCTCCTTTCGATTTCTTATTATTGCATAAAAGCATCAGAAGCCCCGTCTAAAATAGGAGGAATATTTAATAGCGTAAGTAGAATGTATTTATAAGCAGACCATGGAATAGAAGTATACAGAAGTTTATTAATAAATTACTCTGTTCCAAGTTTCAATTTGAAATTTGCAGATTTTATAAGGTATCTAAGCTGTTCCAGTGAAATAATGAAATGACCCTAATTAATTAAAAGTGGTTCACCCATCGTTTTTATGTTTATTTTGTAAATTTTTTGAACTGAGGATTTTAGTACGTCCTATGGTTTCCATATCGCCTGATGCAAATCCACTGCTTGTGAATGTTGGTGAAAATATGGTCCTTAAATGTTCAGTATCTGGTAATCCACCACCAAAAGTTGTATGGACACGACAGGTTGTCTATGATTTTACTTTCAAACTTTCAAAGTTATGAATTTTTTCTCCGATGATCTTTGCATTGATTCGAAATAAATGATTAAACATTGAAGTATTAATAGAATGGGCCATAGATCAATCGTTGCTTTTAGAGTTCATCTCTAAATAGTGTCTTTGTTTTTACAGATTGTTTGATTAGTTTAGCAAATATATGATTCATTTATAGGATGGTCAAAAATTGCCAGCAAGAGCTACATCAAAAGATGGCCAGCTGAGGATAACTCGTGTAACGGTGAATGATAGCGGCGTCTATGAATGTACAGCATCAAATAACGTCGGCATTGATGCGCATGATACCATCGAAGTTCGAGTACAGAGTAATTTTTCATTGAGTTGTTTCAAAGTTAACGACTGATAAAATTCAAAATCAGGATTTATAACCACTGACAAAGAATTCAGCAAACTTTCGGATATATCCTGGAATTTTTAAATTTGAACTGAAGCTTTTACACATTTGGAGTTGAATGCTTAGACATGTTACTTTATTTCATCTCTTACTTATTCCAAAAGAATTTCACTAAAGTAATGCGACAAATTTCAAAATTTATGAAATTTTGAAGAAACTCAAAATTTATTGATTTTGTATAGAATAATTTTGATACGAATTTCAAATTTAGCAGAAAGGGCTATCCCAAGGCCATGCAATATGACACTTTTCATGAAATAGATTAGAACCCTCCATGTTAACCAGTATTCATTCTCCTTATCATATTTTCAATAAACTGAATAAGTAAATATAGCTGCTTCCATACTGCCACTGACATCATTTTTAAGGAAATGAATAAATGATTAATATGAATCATAACTGGCATCTTAGGAAAGGAAAATCAATTTACAGATAGTTAGATACGGGGAAGATTTTTCAAAAGAAGTTTGAGATATTTGTGTTGCGTGAAGTATACTTTTTACTGAAATTTTTGCGCAAAATACATTCATTATTTATTTAAAAGTTTTTGGTAAAGGCGACTTTGAATGTTTTGAAAGGCAATTATTCATTCCTCCTTTTATTTTTTTGCAAGCAACACTGCTTACCTTTGCTAAACTAATTTTTGAGACACAAACATCCAAGCTACCGCTTAGCGTTTTCTCTCTCCAAATTTCAATGTACTTGTTGATTTCAAATATTTTTTTTCGTTTTTCAAAAACCGAAAAAGAACACATCCAGAAAATTTGTGAACTAATTCAAAGCTCACTTTTAGTTTTGCAGTGAAGGCGGGATTCTTAGAGTTTTCTTTCACGTAGTAATTTGCATCTTCACCTTCAGTGGAAAAATATAAATATGAATAAACTAAGTTTTTCTAAACAGTTTTACTGTGCTAAGAAATGAGCACTTTATCCGGTGTAAAATTCCGCTGAAGTTCCGAAACTGGATTGCATTTAGTTAACTTTAAAACGATGTTTTGTAATTGGCATGGTGTGATCTGAAAGAGAAAATGAATGCGCTACTAATATTCCATTTAGAAAATGTTAATTTTACAATTTAAAAGTTCTTTTTGAAAGCATTGTTGGATTTACTTTAGAATGTACCGATACTTTGAAAATATAGGAAATAGCGATTGTTTTAAATATCAATCTTTTTGAAAGTAATCGATTGATTTTATTGTTTATTTCAGCGGATCAGTACGGAGCGCATGAGCCGTGTGAGTTGTATATATTTTTTTCACCTTTCTCTTGTTTTTAATACTTTGCATGCTTCTATCTTTTTACTTGATCTGTTCGTAACATGTGCAGAATCGACGGCTTATTTTTTGTTTAATGCAGCTTATTACCAAATTAAGCCGGAAATTTAATTTATTTGTTTACTAATTCACTATTATTCCTCGTGCTGTTTTTGAGGAATGATTGTTGAGCACAAATTTTAATTTCTTATTAGGTAAGACATATTATTTTATAACATAATCGTTTGAACTGATATGACGATTATTGATGATATCCATTTTATTAAAATAATAAGCAACAATTTTTATAAACTGGAATTTAATTGCGGGAATTATGTGATTTTGTGCAGACTTTTCTTTTTCCTTCTGCTCCCACTTCTGACAATAACTAGCCAGCAGTGGATTCTGTTCAGGAAGATAAACAGATGGGTTCATGAAGATTGATACTTGATCATATCAGTTATTTTGCATTCTGTTTCTTCATTAATTAAAAATCAGCACATTCTTTTTTAAACAATTCGTCCCAAAATGAAAAATAAGTTAAGTGATTAATTTAACCGCACTTTTACATCACATATTAACAAATTTTTTTCCAATAAAATTTTTTTTGGCAAGGATAAGATTAATTTATCTCATCTGTTTCGCTATATTCAATTTTCATTCTGAACCTAGTTTATAATGATAGATAGCGGGCATTCTTATCTTTTTAAAAATTCTATAGTTAGTCGATTTGTATTGTTTTGTTTATTTATACTTGTTTTTCCTTCTTTTCCAGCATTATGCAGTTCTGATCACATTATTTTTGTAGATCTCTCCTCTCTATCCTATTGTCTACTTTGCAGTCCGTGCAAAGATATGTTTTCTAATTAATATAAATTCAGCTTTCTTGTGCGACGTATATCATTAGTCAAGATTGGAAGGTTAAAGTCATTTAAGGGAATTACTTTTGCAATATAGCAAATGTTGTTGGGGCTTGGTGATAAGTCATAAGTGAATTATTTGATTTAAGATTTCAATTTTATGTTGTAAAATCTATTAAATTGTTTCCAAAATTCTGATAAACTTTAAAATTTCATACATCACTATATTCTCTTTTTTCATTACATCAGTACATTTTGAAATTTAACTACTAATGCTTGTTTAAACGTATCTGTTTCTGAATTACATGTATTCCTGCCAAAAATTCCTCACTCATTCCTGTTTTACATCCATCAAATAGTCTTTGTGGCTTAATTTAAATATCATTATTTATTATTAGCTTTTTTTCACACACACACACACACATCACAACGTTTTGATGTTTGAACATTAAACTGTGAAATTTTACATCCGCTTAATCATCAGAGAAACGTATGTTTTTTTTTCTTATTTGCACTTTTCCAGTTTTCCTCACTCTCATTTTTTTTTTTTGCTCTCAAGTGAAATTTCAGACAAAATGATCAGTTTAGTAGAACAAATTTTACATTTTCAGCAGCACCATGGGTGGATTCAGTATATGCATACATACCGGTAAGGCTAGATCAAGATATCAATCTAACCTGTAAATATAACGCCGAGCCATCACCGCAAGTTGATTGGATTTTCAATGGGTTCACAATCAATGTTAGTGTTTCAGTTATTTTTTTTTTTTAAATTTTTGTTTCATATTTTGGTGATGCTTACAGTGAAGTATAAAACTTATTAAGAGAGAGAGAGAAAGAGGTTTGTTGCCGATAAATGCTTGCTTCGTGAAAAAAAAAGGTCAATGTCAATTAATCGTATCAGAAGATACTAGTAAGTAGATACTATTTCTGTTGAAATTTTTAAATTATGTTGAAATATACTGGATTTTTTGAATAGAAGCTAGATAAAGGTTTCCTCTAAATTTTCAGGATGTTAATTCTCTCTCTCTCTCTCAGTAAGTTTCAGAGCACTATTAATGATAACCAGAAATTTCAAATTGCAGCTGATGGTTTTTTGTTAGTTAATATTAGAAGAGCAAGTAAACTTAAAAATCGCTCTGCAATCTTCATCGATACAATTTTAAGCTTTGACAGAAAATTCTCTAATTGGGAAATTGGGATGCATTTGACTGCACTGAGCAAGGCATGGATCATTAACGGGCATCTTTGTTCCTCCTGAGCAGATGTCACTTATTTCTCTCTCTTCTATTCATTCCTTTTCCAATTATTCGTGAATGCCTTAATGGTTGAAAGGTACCATAGAAGAAATGGAAGGAGATTAGATTTCTAATTACTATAGCTCTTATTACTAATGCCATTGCTATATCCCCAAAGGGGAAGGTAGCAAGTAGAAAGTGTCATCAAATTACATCAGCAAGACTAAGAGCTTCATCCACCGGCGTATCTTTATCACCGATAGACACGAGCCGAGTGAGAGTGAGATAAATGATCTTTTAACAAGTTGAAGTTATCAAATGTTGATAAAATATAGAAAGGTTGACCTTATGTTGCTAAAAATAAAAATTACGCATTTATATTTTTTATTTGATGATTAAAAAATTCATTGTTGTTGAAAGGATAAAAAGATAGAGTGAATGAGCAGATGTACATTTTTCTCGATTTGATTGTTTTGTATTCGGGGACAATCTGCTGTTGCTCTCTGTATTAGCCTATTTCCTCATGAGGAGCAGATGAGACCGTCAACTAGTTAAATTATTCAAGCACGCAAACGCCGGAATAATTTGTCTTTCAGTGATTTCTGCATTGATTTCTTTTATTATTAGGAGTAATCGATATTCTAAATTAAATGTGCTTAAAAAAAAGTCAACTTTTACAAAGCAATATGAGTTAATGTGTTTCATACCTGATAAAATGCTTTGTTTATATAATCGGAAAAAACAATTTACAGTCAACACATAAGGAAAGACTGAGAGAGAAGAAAGATCAATTTCAACACTACAAGATCGAAATCAACTACATTATTTTCTCCGTCACTTCAAACATAAGGCTACTGTGAATGCTCGTAATATTTGTTGTTTCAGGATGCAGTGAGCAGCGTTTGACATTTATGGATACCATAATTTCCTTTAATCTTCAACCTTTTTCTCTACTTTGAAATTACATTTTCTTTTTCAGTTTTCGGATGACAGATTCAAAGGTTTAATGCAGTATGCTGCCAGACGAGATAATTATAGTGAATCCATTCTAGCAATTGAAAATATTAAGGAAGATAATTTTGGTGATTACACGTGTCGTGTAGCGAATAATCTCGGTAAAAAAGAGAAGACCATTTATGTCAGCGGTTGGTTCCTTTCAAATGCAGTTTGTTAAAATTTCTCTATACATTTTGCTGGCTGATTTTTTTTGAATTCCTAATGTTCAAATGCAGTGGTGTAAGCATTTGGAGTGTACAAGCTTATAAATAATTACTGAAAACTTGTGCATAGATATTTCCTATTTCGTCTTAATCAAACCAAAAAGTAGGTCGATTTTCAAAAATATTTGAGTGTGGCTGAAAATTTGACGATTGGTGTAATGTTGTCCAAGGAAATGATTTAATGGGCTATAAAATGAGTGTAAGAAGTGAAAAATCACCTTGTGCGATCATTTTTTGATTCACTGGTACATAAATAAATATTTAGACTATGCAACAAATAGGTAAATTGTCCAACACGGTTTCAGAAATGATTGTGACAAAAAACAAATTTTGTTTTTTCCAGTTAAATCAGAGTAAATTTTGTTTCAAAATTCGAAAAAAACCTTTCCTAAATTCTTAAAAATCTTTTCTAAATTTTTTTTTGTTCTATACATTCATCGATAAAAATGCGTCTTGTGAGGTGATGGAGAGAGGAGGGGGTAGAAACATAAGACAAAGGTGTTTTTGGATCAGGTATTTTAAATTTGAAATTACGATTTTGGAATTGCATTACTTTGTAGGTCGACCAGGACCACCTCAATTAAACGCAAATGGAACTCGACTTTCTTGGAGCGTACATTCAGTGGATCCAGTCATCGAATATCAAATTTTGTATCGATTCTCCAGCGATGACACGTGGCAACAATTTAAGTCCATAAGGGCAAATAAAGGTTGTTTATTTAAAATTTTGAAATCTCTTTTCACCACTTAACAATATAAGTACTGGAAGAGAAGAAAGTGTGTTGAAATCACTTTTGTTTAAGCGTTGCTGAATCAACATGAAAAGTGTTAAATTTTCAAGACTCCCTAACTTAACTTATTAAGCATGAGAAAACAATTCAGAGGAGCAAAATGGTGATATTTGGAACGGAAGCGAAGATTTGGTATGGCTACGGCCAGGTTTAGAATATGAATTACAAGTGAAAGCGCGGAACACACTAGGATGGGGCTCTTTGGCTCGATCTTATGTTACGATAAGAATACCGCCTTTTGGCAATGTGACTAATGACAGTAAGTACTTCACTTCAATTGATGAACAGTTTCAAGATTTACTGTTATTTTGTTTGCTTAAATTTATTTTCTGCATTAATCGTGAAACTTGCTTCTTACATTCTGTATCAGTCTGCGATTTTTTGGCACCATCTTAGTTTTTAACTTTATAATTGTTCGAAATAGAGACTTAGAAATTAGCTACTTGTCAATTGGACTACTCGCGTTTAGTTCAGCTAACTTTATACTTAGCTGAAAAGCTGTAATGATCATTTCATTTTGCTTGAAACTTCTTCGATCACGTTTCGTTTTATTTTGATATTAAGCAGTCAGCATTTCTTGCATCATTGAGATATAAATTTTGTATTTCATGACCTTGTTGAGTTTTGCACTAATTTTATATAATATTTTATATTTAAAAATTGGACGGAAATTTTAAAATGTTAGTTTGTTTCGGCTAAATTTTCTGGTGCAGTGTCCGGTAACTTATTCAATTCATAATCACTGTTGCAGAAAAAGTGAACTCAGTAAAGCAGATATATGCCTCACGAACATCTTGGTTATCCATCGTGTTATTTATTGCTGCATCAATTTTTCTATTATGACTTTCGCTTTGTTCATTGATACGCAAAGGATCAGTATCTTGATTGGTTCATCACTTCCAATATCGTATTAATCGCTAATACTGATTTGTTGATGAATGATTTGTGAGTTTATGTAGATTTTTTTCTTGTTAATAATACAATGTGGATGATGTTGAGTTAGAGAAGTTTGTACTTGCAAGAGTCAGATTTGCGGTGGTTTTAATAAATAATCTGAAAGATTGATTGTTACGTGGTGGATGAACAGATTCAGTGGTGAAATATTAGGGTTTTAATGTTGCTTGTTTTTCCTGTCAGTGCTTTTTCAAATATAAATGCACCGAATGTTTGCGTGTAAATAAAATCTGTGTTCTTGCTGCTTCGATATTGTTAACTGACTTTCTTTGTCCAGCTAATTGAATCTCTTTCTTGACATTTCTGTTTATTATGTTTCATGTTTCCCTTTCTCTAACTTTCGTTATATTCAATATTGATTTCAATCTACATAATTGTTAAATTTTCAACTCTATTTGAGATAAGCATTCACAACAAGCGGTATTCAGTTTACATAGTTCAGAATTTAATCTCTGAAATTACTGTGTTTTTTCCATCTTCTGTGAATATCACAGTTTGAGTTTTTTGAAAGGAATTTTCGGTGCAGTGTTATGCTTGTCAAATCAACGCTTGTCAAATCAAAATGATTTAACAAATCATAATTGCTGCATGATTACACTGCAAGCGAATGAAATTCCCCACAGTTAGAATTTTGAGGTAACTTTTTAAGTTTTTATCTGAAAAATATTAAATCTTGGTATTGGTTCTTTTCCAGATTCTGTCTTATTAAATTTATCGATGATATCTATTACCGCTTGATGAGGCGCGTTTTAAGCTATTGGGTCTTATTTCATATTTCATGAAATAACTGGTACGTTATCCTTTTTTTCCATTTTTCAAAAGCCATTGAAGAGAAAATAGTGATTTATATTTTTCTCTCCCTCTAACAGATTTTGCAGTAACAATGAGCAAAGAGGGCAAGAGAGGAGTATTATTTAGAAATAATTAAAAACGAAAACAAAAAATGCATTTTGAATTAGTGCACACTTTGCTTATCAGAAAACTTTGCAGGCTGATGTCAAAGATTTGGACAGTATTTTCTTCAGTTTTAACGACACATTTAGTTTAGGCATTTTTTCTAAATAAAATTAACAACATGTAAGATGTTTAATCCGCAATATGTACCATATCAAATATTCACAAACCGGCATATTTCGATTGGTCTAAATATTCAGTGGTTATGTTCAAATGTTCGTGATGTTTTTCGTCAGATTTGTGTATGTCTTTCATGGAATGCCCGATGTCTGACCATATATTGTTTTATGTTGTGTTCCTACAAAATCTTGAAATACTGATTGCTATCTCTACCGCGAAAGGCGCTTGAAGAAGTATGGTCCAGTTTCTATGATCTCTTTCTGTCATCTAAGGTGTTCTGTCATTCAGTTATAAAGTCTGATGAGGTAATATATCTAGAATTTCATTTGAAGGGGTTACAAGTAAAAAAATTTCGCAGAAACTTCACAATTAGACTGACAGAAATAACTTCGGTAAGACTTGATTTATTTTGAAGTTTTTACAAATAGCATATGAATCTTGTACTGCTGCTATTTTGCCAAAGCATTAAATGAAATTTTAGATAAAATCCTTGGTTAAAAATCAATGTAAAGTGAATTATTTCAATTTGGAAAATCATTA